>SOZL01000140.1:3003-52326 GCA_009733165.1 Naja naja
CTCGCGTGGAGAGGCTGCCGGAGCCCCCGGGACCCGCGGAGAGGAGCCGTGGGGGGTTTAGAGGGCGGGGCCTCCCAGGGCGGGGGGGCAGGACCGCCGCTTCCACTGCGCAGGCGCCAAGTCCGCTCTCAGCCTTGCGGGGGAGCTTCCAGGCTGACCTTGGCTGACCCCCCAGGCGCGGAAGCGGCGCCCCTTCTCGGCTCCGGCCGAAGCTGCCTGTCTCCCCGCCCGTTGCCCGACAGACCGGAGGCCCCTCGCAGGGGGAGGGGGGGCTGCGCTGGGCGGACGGAGCTTTGCAGGTGAACTTTCCCCCCCTTGAAACGGCGCCCCGACTCCCCCCGAAGGGCTCCCGGGGGTGGGGGGGCTCCAAGCGGGGGGGCTTCGCACCGGACGTGGCTCCTGCTCTTCCCGAGGGGTTGCGAGGGGGCGGAGGGGGAAGGCCTGGCGGGAAGGGCGGCGCTCAGGAGCGCAAAGGGGGGTCGGAGAGGGAAGGGCGGGGCTGAGGCGCGCAAAGGGGGGGCGGAGAGGGAAGGGCGGGGCTGAGGAGCGCAAAGGGGGGCGGAGAGGGAAGGGCGGGGGGAGGAGCGCAAAGGGGGGGCGGAGAGGGAAGGGCGGGGCTGAGGAACGCAAACGGGGTCGGAGAGGGAAGGGCGGGGCTGAGGAGCGCAAAGGGGGCGGTGGGGCCTATGGGGCTCCAGGCTTCTTTCTTCCCCGGGCGAACCAAGGCAGGGAGCCTCCGAGACACACACCCCCCGGCGCTGGCCGGGCTGAGCTTGAGGGACCCGAAGAGCGGAGGGGGCTTCCCTTGCCCTCTTCTCCAGGAACTGGGCGGCCTCCCCCGTGTGCAAGAAGCCCCCTTGCTTGGCCGCTTCTCTGCCCCCCTTCCCCCGGGGCTGTGTGTGGAGGGGCGCTTGATGCCCCTGGACGTTAAGCGGTGGAGGGTTCAGAGCCTGTTCCCTGCTGGGGGGGAGGGGCTGAGAAATGCGTCCCCCACCGAGAAGGAGCCAATGGGCAGCTTTCCTACCAGGGTCTGCAAAGGGGACTTAAGAGCCCCATGGCGGCCTCAGGGGAGGAGAGGCTGGAGGGTAGCTGGGCCAGGAGGCCACCTGCCGCTCTCTGCCTGGACTTCTTCGAGCAGCCCATGGTCCTCTCTGCGGCACAACTTCTGCCGCCACTGCCTGGCCCAGCTGGGCCTGAGGTTCCTGCCCCAGTGCAGAGCCAAGGTGGAGCCCAGCAGCGCCTGCCCCAACTGGGCCTTGGCCAACATGGTTCACCTGGTGAGAGGCGTCGGCTGTCGGAGGGGAGCCCAGGACGAGAGCAGCGGCCAGCGGCTGTGCCAGGAACACAGGCAGCCCCTGCCAGCTTCTGCTCCCGCGAGAAGAGCCTCCTCTGCCCCGGCTGCCTGGAGGGCACCAGGGCCACCCCTCCTCTCTCTGCCCCGGCTGCCCAGCAGTACAAGGTAGGCACCAACTCCCTGGGGTTCTCCATCAGGCACAGGGGTCCCCCGAAGTCCCCTGAAAGATGGGAAGAGCTGCCTGGCAGCAGTGAGAGGCCCACAAAGGCTACCAAGTTCAGAAATGGCGGAGGAGAACCAGGCTCTTTTTCGGCAGCGAGAGACAAGAAGGTGAGGGAGACCAACTCTCAGTGGCTCTCCTCCTCGTGGGCCCCTGCCTGCCCCTGAGGGCCCCCAGCAGGGCCTCTCCTTGAGTGTGGCATGGGGGTCCCTGTGGCCCCTCTGTGGGAGTGCTGCCATTTGGGACCCAAGAATGGTACCCTCTCTTTCATGTGCAGGACCTGCTGGATGACCTCCTGGAATCCCTGAGGAAGGAGGAGCAGAAGGTGCTGCATCAGAGGCAGGCAGAGGAGGAGAGCCGCAGCAGTGCCAGGTGGGTCTCTTGGGGAGGGGGCAGGAGGCAGCCTGGGAAATCTCCCCTCCCTGAGCCCCCCTCTTCTGCCCCCCAGGAGCTGCTTGCAGGCGAGAAGCAGGAGGTGGGCCTGGTGCTGGAGTCCCTGCAGGAGCTGCTCCGGGAGAAGCAGCCGATCTGGCTGGGCTGGCTGGCCGAGCAGGAGGAGAAGATGGAGGCCGAGTGGGGGGTGGCCCTGGCCCAGCTCTCCAGTTAGGCCTCCTGCCTGCAGCAGCTGATGGCCCAGATGGAGAGGAAGTGCCGCCAGGCAGACGAGGAATTCTTGCAGGTGTGAGGGGGGCCCTCACTGGCCTCAAGGGGGGGAGCAGAGGGTCCCTGGAGGGAGGGGAGACTGGCCACCATTGCAAGGGCGGCACCCATGTCTCTTTTCTCTTTCAGGACATCCAGGACACCATAGACAGGTAGGTGCCATCTTGCCCTTCCCCACGCCTGGTTTTGTGGATTAGTTTGTGCTCAGAATTTCTGGTGTGGCTGCATCCTTTTGGATTTTGAGGCCGAGAGATGCTGGTTGTGGGGCCTTTGGTGCTCTCGGAGCTCGACTGACTTCCTGCAGACGTTTCATTATCTGACTTATTCTGTCCTAGGCCTCCCCAAAAAGCACTAAGTCAATTCTGGGTCCTGGCAAAACCTCTTTTATTACAATAATGTGAATTTTTAAAAATATTTATTGTTCTATGTTTTTTTGTGAGCAGCCCAGTCTTCGGAGATGGGGCCATACAAGTTCAAATATAAATAAATAAATAAATAAATTTATTTCATTCAGCCACGCTTGGCAAACTGTCTTGCAAAGGTATGCTAATTAGGTCAGGCCTTATCAATCCTGGAACGCTGCCTTGTAAATAGTTCCACACTCAGTGCTGACAGGGAAGGGCTGGGTTATACAGACAAATCTCCTCAAGGCTCAAACGAGCTAGCGAGTTGTTTCCTGCAAAAGCCCCTTTTGCTTCTCTTTTAATCCTGATGGGAGGGGGCATTCATCGTCCACCTGTGCCCTTACTCTCACATTGACCCTGAATTTGTAATTGTTCCTTTTTTTTTTACATTTATATGCCGCCCTTCTCCGAAGACTCAAGGCGGCTTACAATTTTTGGAGCACAACCCAATGCGCTCAGCAATAGCCTTCATTCCATTGTATATGCCTGCTTATTACTAAGCGGCATTTTTACAAGTCAGCTAATTGCCCCAACAATCTTGGGTCCTCAATTTACCTACCCCGAGAGGATGGAAGGCTGAGTCAACCTTGAGCCTGGTGGGATTCGAGCCTACAGTAATTGTAGACAGCTGGATCTTAAGAGCAGGCATTTAACAGCCTGAGCCACCAAAGCTCTTCCTTCCTTTTGGCATCTCTGTGCATGCACAGGCTGGGGACCAGTTCCAGAAGCTCCCAAACCTCAGTGCTGTCCAAGCCTGAAGGCAGCTGATGACTGCCAGCCTGCCCTGGCCCCATCTCTGCTTCTGACGCAGAGCCCTCATCCGAACCTTCTTCAGCCTCCAAGACTGTCCCATGTTCCTCCCCAACCTCCTCACTACTGTCCGACTCTGTTGCCGGTTGCGGCAGCTGCCGGCCAGCCACAACACTGACTAGGTAACACCATCAGTGCTGGGAGGGAGTGGGGTTCGCTCCCCCTTGATACACAAGTAGGTTGCTGTCAGTTGGGGAGCTGTTTATGGCTCAGTGGTTGCTCAGGTGTTGTAAACAACACAGATGAGGCACCACCACGAGACCGACAGTCCAACAGCAAACCACAACCTAACCAGGGAGCCCCCAAGGAGAGATCAACAGTCCCAGCAATTCTGTCAGGGCAAGCCAGGATTGCAGGCAGTCCTCGACCTCACGACCACAGCTGAAGCCAAGATTTTTGTTACTAAGTGAGACAGTCATTAACTGAGTTTTTACAACCTTTCTTGCCACACTGGTTAAGTGTATCACTGCCGTTGATAGGCTAGTAACCTGTTTGTTCAGTGAATCTGGCTCCCCCATGGGCTTTGGTCATCTGACAGTCACATGACCTTGGGATCCAGCAATGGTCCTAAGTGTGAGCCCATTACCAAGCATCTGCATTTGGATCCCGTGGCCGTAGGGACACTGCAAAGGCTGAAACTCTGCAAAATGGCCGGAAGGCACTTTTTTCACTGCCGTTAACTTTGAACGTTCACAAAATGAACAGTTGAGGGTTACCTGTATGTGAAAGGAGAGCAAACTGCACTCCTCTGTAATACTGATGATGTTGCTCAGTTGGGTAATGAAAGGTCTGCAAGAAAACAGCCGAGCCCCAAGGACCCTTAGGGGCAACGCTTCTCTTCTGCTGGAGGTTCCCTTTCTCCACAGCCATTCAACAAAAAAACAGATTTTGAATACATTTTTTGTTTCTAGAAACATATCATTGGGTGAACAGTGTGGTCCTGGAGTTTCTTACATTTTAGTGCAAATATGACAATATTCTTTTAAATTATTTATTGTTCTGTGTTTTTATTTGTGAGGCATGAGTCCTTTCAGAGAGGGGTGGCATACAAGTCCAAGTAAAATTATACATATATATATATATATATTCTTCATATGGACTTTTTTTTCCTATCTAGCCCCTGCCCCCGGCTACCGTGAGAGGGTTGCCGGAAACTCCGAAACGCTGTGGTTTATATATTTGGACATGATGGTTTGTCATCTCACCCTTTTTATCATCACCTACTGACCATTTTATGGACAATAATGGCCTTAAAGACTTATTCGACTGCAGAGTTACAGGCCCTGGGGAATGTCCCCCTGTCCCTGATGTGGTCTATTGGACTATCGAAGGCCTACCTTAATGACGGATCCTGGGATCCTGAGAGGTGGCATAGCGCAATCAGGGATTTTAGCTGCAAACGAGGGGTTTTAAGGGACTTGTGTAATTTTTAACTAAATTTTTAAAGGGGTTAAGGAAGGGGGTGGGATGTAGGCCCCAGTTGGAACTTGGGGGGTTTCTGTCAGACCAATTTCAATTCCAGTCCAGGTCAGGAGCAGGTCGTGACGGGGAGTGGATGGGGTTGAGGTGCTCCGGGGCTCTAGGGGAAGGGGTGGGGATTGCAATCCCCATGGCGATTGGAAATGGCAGAAGATGGAGGAACGGAGGACCGTATTGGAGCTTGGGAGCGCGCCCCCGCTATCTTTGAGTGGTGGTGCGCTCTGATCCTCTTGTTTCCGCCTATTTCCCCGGGGGTACAGGAGACCAGGCCCCTGAGCTCAGGTTGGTTTATGTAAATGCCAGGTCCATGATGAACAAAGCTCCCCTCATCTGTGATTTGATCGAGGAGGAATATGCGGACCTGGCCTGCATTACGGAAACCTGATTGGGCCCAGAGGGAGGAGTCCCTCTGTCCAAGTTGTGTCCACCAGGTTTCTGTGTGCTGCACCAACCTCGAGCCCAGGGTAGGGGCAGGGGGGTGGCAGTTGTTATTAGGGAGACCTTTTGTCCGCGTGAGGTCGCTGTCCCTCAGATAGGCGGGTGTGAGTCTCTCCTCCTGAGGTGGGGCCCTGGCAGTCAGTTGGGCCTGTTGCTCATGTACCTTTCTCCCAGCTGTGTGACAACAGCCCTGCCCGAGCTACTTGATGCACTATTGGGGGTCTTGGTTGAGTTCCACAGACTTATGGTTCTGGGGGATTTCAATCTGCCTTCTCTGGGCAGGGCGTCGAGGTTGGATCAGGAGTTCATGGCTTCCATGACGGCCATGGATCTGACCCAAATAATTTAGGGTGTGACTCATGGTGGCGGGCACACGCTCGACCTTGTTTTTATCTCTGGACAGTGGTGTAATGCTCTGAGTGGGGGATCACCAACTATTCAACCCCTGTCATGGACTGACCATTATCTCCTCTGGCTGGCCTTCCAGTATGCCATCCCACATCGCTGGGATGCGGAACCGACTAGGTGGTTCCACCCCAGGCGCCTGATGGACCCGGTAGGGTTCCAGATGGCGCTTGGGTTGATTCCTGCCTCCGTTATGCACCGCCCAGTCGACGCCCTGGTGGATGCCTGCCAAAGGGCTGCCTCAGAGGTTCTCGACCACGTTGTCGCTTTGCTGCCTCTGACCCGGCGCAGATCCCGGTTGGCTCCTTGGTTCTCCGCAGAGCTCCAGAAGTTGAAGCGGTGGAGGAGGGGCCTAGAGAGCCAGTTGGAGGTCCAGTTGGTCCGAATCTGACCAGTCATAGTTAAGAACTTTCACCGGGTCTTATCTTGCAGCGATGGGCGCGGCGAAGTATGCTTACTTCTCTGCTCTCATTGCGTCTGCAGATAATCACCCAGCCACCCTTTTTAGGGTCACCCGTTCCCTCCTTAATCATGGGATGAGGGAGGACCCTCTGCGTGGGTGGGGCGAGGAGTTTAGTCATCTGTTGGACAAGATTGCTCAGATCCGGGCCAGTCTGGACTCCGACGGGGTGGAGTCTGATGGGGGGGAAGCAACGGGTCTTGTGGATACCATTTGGGAAGAGTTCGATCCTGTGACTCCTGATGAAGTGGACAGGATCATGAGGAAACTGAGTACCACCATGGGTTTATTGAACCCGTGTCCTTCCTGGCTGGTTTATGCCACCCGGGAGGTTACACGTGCCTGGCTTCAGGCAGTGGTCAACGCTTCTCTGAGTGAGGAATCCTTCCCCTCCGCCTTGAAGGAGGCTGTGGTGAGGCCCCTCCTCAAGAAGCCTGCCCTGGACCCAGCTATTTTGAACAACTTTCATCCTGTCTCCAACCTTCGCTTTGTTGTGAAGGTTGTTGAGAGCATGGTGGCAGTTCCCGGTGTTCCTGGAGGAATCCGATTATCTAGATCCGTATCAATCGGGTTTCAGGCCTGGGTACAGCATGGTATCTTAGTGCGAGGCCTCGAGAGGTTGGGAGTGGGAGGCACTGATTTGCAGTGGTTCTCCTCCTACCTCTTGGGTCGTTCACAGTCAGTGTTGACAGGGGGACGGAGGTCGACCCCAAGGCCCTCATCATTCCTGTGAGATCATCCGTGGTTTGGGGTGAGGTACCATTAGTATGCTGATGATACCCAGCTTTTATCTCCACCCCAAACTAACTCAGTGATGCCCTCGAGGTGATGTCCGATGCCTGGAAGCGGTGCTGTGGTAGCCACTTAGTTTCCTTGGATGACACTAGAAGCTGGCAGCACACTGCAGCCTGGTGGAGGGGCCTCTTTGCTATCCCATGAGCTCATCTTCTATTCATCCTCTTATCTGTTGGGATGGGGATGGGACGTCTCTGATTTTCCAGGTGTACAGGTGATATCATTTACTAACATTACCACTAACTTCAAGGATTGGTTGAGGGGTTATACCAATGTGATTGAAGGGTTTCACCCATGTGGATCTATTCTCCAGTCCCAATGCTGTATCTATGCTGTATCTATGCTGTTCTTTTCCGCTTGTGAAAATGGTATAAAAGTAATAAATGCCACGTATGTGGTCAGACATCTTTGGATACTGAAATGACTGGTTATTGAATCCCAACAAATGGCACCCAAACAGGGACAACAACCCTCCGGGGTAGGCAACAGCCAACGTACTTACTGACATCTGAAATAGACCCCACGGTGCACCGTCATCCCAAGGGACCCCTTCAGTGGTAAGTATGGGTTGCAATCGGTCTCAGCATCAGCAGAAACATGTTCAGGAACTTAAATTCCTGTTACATAAATCAGGTGCAAAAGTATCTGAGGCTCACATAAATAAGCTGATTGAGGAGATAGGAAATCATTGTCCTGGTACCCTGAGGGACGCTCAGGTTGCAGGATTGGGTAAAGATAGGGCATACCTTACATCTTGAACCCAGGGCTCCTGTTCAAATATTACATAGATGGTTTCAATGCCATCAAGCAGTGGAAACATCTGGCTCTGATATCTCAGCAAAATAATAATTGATTATAAGCCCCACTCCTGATTATGATCAGGTAAAAATTGTCACTCAAAAATCTTCTCTAATTGGACTTTCAGCTCCTTCTGAGCATGCTAAATTTTTGATTCTCCAAAGCCATTGTACACCCCATAAGGAAAATATTAAAGGAACAATTAGAAAAAGGGGGAGATTCAAGCTAGAAACCCAGAACAGAGACACATAAATTTATTTGTTTAAAATTTTTATGTTTAATCCTTTTTAATTATTTAATGCTTAAGAAGATAGAACAATGGATGTAACTAGAATACAGGCAACTGCTCTCTTCTGATGCATTGGATGGCAGAATTGAAAGTGGAAGGCATGCCCTATTGAGTTCAATAGTCCACAATTAGCTCTGCTGTTCAGAAGCATGGAATTGAGACATAGATCTGTTAGGAAGCCTCCATACAGTACAATGGGGCTGTTCAAAGGAAATATGGTTAATTTAGACCTGTTATATGTTAGGAAGAACCAAGAGAAGAAGAAAATGTTTACTATTCTTTTCATGATGTGATTTTCATTAAAACTTCTTAGATGTATGTATAATATGTATAATAATTGCATGCAGAATAGAGCTTAGCTGTGTATGTATAATAATGTAAATAAGTGTATGCAGAATTGAATAGGATTGAATTGAAGAAAATATCCTTTACCTGTGTATAGCCCTAACTGGAATTGCTGAAGTTCAAAATAAATTAATTGTAACATGTTTGGCAACCAGAGAATTAAATTGGCTTTTTGGATTGGACTTAGAGTTGTGGGGGCAGATAGGCAGTGGTTGGGCCCACAATCACCTTTGTGATTGGAACCGCTCCTTGAGTTCTCCCAATGCTCTGAGAACAAACTACAGGTTTTTCAAAAAGAAAAATGTGGAAATTTAAAGGGCAAACCCTTCCCAGGTCTGGAAATGTGTGTGTGAGAATGTGTCTGTATGTAATCATTTCCAGCCCTGGAGGATGAGATCCTCTACAGTGGAGCTTATTGGCTCTCAGAAAAGAATTGTAAATATGCAAGCCGTAAGATTACAGTGTAAATGTGTGAGTATGTTGATAGTAAAAAGGTGGTATAAATGTTTGTGTGTTGACCCCTATCCCAGATTGAAAGGAGAGTAAGAAAGAGTGTGAGAAAGGTCCGGACTTGAGAAAGATAGGATTATTTTGTGTGTGTATTTGTGTGTGCTTTACTCATGATGAAAATTATTTGTGTGTGATTTATTGGTGAAAAGAATATTGAGTGGAAAAAATAGAGATTTATTTTAAACATTCCCCTTCTTGTCTTTGCTGGTTGTTGTAGGGGTGGAGGCGGTGGGGAGAATGGGGCTTTTGATCACTTTAACATTTTTTTCCCTGCTTTGAGTTTTTGCCTTGAAAAAGGCGAGGTTAGAACATAACTTTTTTATAGGTTACATAGCTTCATCTCCTGATTTTTTAGAGATTTTCACACAAAGGAGCCTCAGATAGATAGGCTGAGATTGGCAAATTGCCTGGAACGTTATTTGTAAAGGTGGCTCGGTTCCCAGGTGGGCAGTTTGCCCGGATCTTTGAAGATGACTCAGTTCCCAGTTTCAGCAAAGGGAATCAAAATTTAAAACTAGCTGCACTTTGTACATGCTCTTAATCCATATTCTGATTAAAGCAGAGAATTGACACTAAAATTTGACTCCATTTGGAAGGTTTACAAGAAGAATGTGAAGAATGCATGGCTATTGCCAGGACAACAGGTAAAATCATGAAAGGTCTACAATGGGCTTTGCAAATAACTTTTCCTTCTAATTTTTGATAAGTACAGTAAGGTATAAATGGTGGAGTTATGTAAAGTCTGATTTTCAATTTTATTTTCAAAATACCTTATCTCTTCAATGTGTTTTAACTGACTATGTAAGCTGCATTGTTTGCCTAAAGAACATTGGCTTGCTTGCTTAATGACTTCTTCCTTTACAAGGATTCTCATAATGCTCCCTGGAAAGTGTCCTGCTATTTTAACTTTCAAAACTTTTTCTCAACAGCCTTTTGATTTAATCTCTGACTCTCATTATATGTGTCAAATTATTTTTAATCTTCCAGGTGCTTATATTATGCCCAGGATTGACCCTAATCATGATCTTATTTTTAATTTTGCAACAGCTACTACAAGACCAAAGATATTTCTTCCATACGTAGTCATTTGACCCTTTCTGGGCCTCTTTCTTAAGGCTATTGCTTTGTTGATTTTTTTTCAATCACTCTTTTTTTCCTCAAAATGCTAGAGGCCTGTCACAAGCTTGCCCTATTCCAATTACTCAAGTCAAGTAGATTGTTTTATCATCAACTTTGGCAAATGGATGTTACCTACTAGGCAAGCCCTCTTTTTTACAACATGATATTTTGCTTTTTTGCAATTTTGTACACCTGGAATATAGCCATAATGGAACATGCTCATCGGCCATTTAAGGCCTGTCTCCACAAATAAATAAAAAAGGAGGGGAAGGGTTTTTAAAAGTATAATTTCTCTTAAATCAATTGAATGTAATTGCATGTTTCTATTTACCTTAAATTAATTGAATGTTTTAGTTAACTATTTGGGGGTAAGGGGGTGAGGCTGTGCTGTTATGTTTGCTTCTACAGGACCTTTGTGGATTCCAGCTCATTGTGTCCACCCACAGCTCATTGTGTCCACCCAGGCTCGTTGTGTCCACCCAGCCAAGGATGTCGTGGCATCACACCAGTCCCCAGATCTGGTCCCAGTCCCAGGAATTTGACTTTACAGATGGCACAGCGTACAATCCGGGTTCATTTGCTTATGCTTGGCTAACGTCACACAGAATGATGTCTTTTGCTCATCTGAAACTTATGATATGGAACATTTGCTTTCTACATGTTTAGTTCCTGTCTGCACTCCTTCTGCAGTAATTCAAAACTTCACTGGCTTAAGCGGATTTTTTATTACATGGGAACTTTAACTATAAGACTATATCTAATTGGTGATTTGCTGCTTATTATCCACACCTTGATGCAATTGCTTTATACACCCCAATGGTAGCAGTCCTGTAAATATAACTTGTGCAAAAGTAGTTAATTGTACATCATCAAGTAAAAAACCTCACTGTCATCGTATTAGCTCACCTACTTTGAACTGCACAGCTTTGGAAGAGATTTCTTTCACTTTTCCTATGTTTGGCTACCACAAGGATAGTTTTTACATGTGGTCAAGAAACTTTTAATTATATTCCTGCTAATATTAGTGAAGCACAATGCTGCCTTGACCGGCTGACTCTGTTTTACTTTCTAAACAGCAACTTCATCACTTGAATCATTACCGTTATTGTCAGAGTCCCGCTTGTGTACAATGAGAATGGCTGAGCCTCCCTTCGTGCACCCTCCCCAACACAACTCACAGTGAGGACAGAAGCCAGCCCTGCAAGTGTGTCATACTATGTTGAGATGAAGTTATTTTCCGTTCCGGAGTCTGGCAGCACTAGAGCCAGCCAGGCCAGGACCTGGCAGCGGTCAGGCCAAGGAAGCTGCCAGGCGGTGCAGGGGTGCTCAGCTGCCTCCCACATGGACAGCATTTCGGCAGGCTCCACTTCGTGCACGCTGAGGAGCACCTCCCGGTAGCAGCAGGCATCAGGCGGGTAGTGGGTAGCCCCGGCCATATGGTTCAGGTGGCGCGGGGCAATGCCAGCATGGTGGGTGCACAGCCCCACAAACACATCCTCCACGGGCAGCATCGGCAGCAGGCGGGCAGCTCCCAGGACAGCGGCAGCGGCTGGGGCAGAGAGAATGTAGGCACTGCCGACGCAGTAGGGCGGGAAAGCGGGTTCCGGGTACAGCAAGGTGGGCACATAGTGCCGGCTGTGTGGGTTGTGGATGGGTGCCACGTGTGAGTAGACATAGCCCAGATAGGCAGCGGGTGGGCCAGCCAACTGCTGCAGGTGTCGCACCAGGGCAGGCAGGTTCAGGAACATGTCATCATTGGCCTTGAGCAGGAAGCGAGCAGTGGGGCAACGGGTGGTGGCCCAGCCCAGCATTGCCAGCGTCTTCAGGGTTAGGTTTGTGTAGGTGTCGGCAAAAGGCGCCTGCAACAGGTCCCCATGCTCGCCCACGCTCCAGTGCTGCCTGCTGTGCCACGTCCCCAGGCAGCCCCACTGTGAAAACCGTGTGCACGCTGTGCCCCCCTGCTACCCTCACCCCCAGCTGCGCACTGCGCGCCGGGCGATGCCCAGGTGCACTGGGCACTAGCACCAGTAGCCAGGGGGTGGTCAGGGCACAGGGCGATGGGGACAGCGGGAAGGCATTGGGGGACGGCTGGAGCAAGGTGTCTATGAATTGCTCCCCCACACCGCTCCCCATCTGGGAGAGCAGCGGGTCCTCAGGGCGGATGCTGGCCAGGAAGCTGAGAACCAAGAGGGTTGCCAGGCTGCACAGCAGCCCAAACAAAAGCTGGGTCAAGGTGCACCGGGAGCGCTTCCAGCGAGGTGGCATGGCAGTCATGGGCAGCTGCAGGGGCTGGGAGGATCTGCAAGAGAGAGAGAAGTCAGCCCTGCCAGAGAAGAAAGGGCCTCTGAGCCCATTTTGCCTCCTGCACCGCGAAGGAGGCCCCGTGTCCCACTGCAGGCCAAGGAGGGGATGAACCAGCCTCCCCAGCAGCCTCTGCACCCTTCCTAGAGAGCAGCACCTGGCAAGACCTGCTGAGGGAGCGGTGCGCCACTTTGGCAATAGCATGGCTGCGGCCTCCACCACACCTCCCTCCTTTCCTTCCTTCCGCTGAAGGCAGGGACATGGTGGCACCCAGGGCTAACTGATCTTGCTGCACAAGGAAGCGATGCTGACTCAGTTGTGCTGAGTCAGGCTCAGCTGTGGGTGGGCTGCATACCCACTAGGGAGCTCCTGCTGTGAGTGCCCGCCTCGCTCTCACCTCAGTGTGCCACCAGGCAGGCACCATCCACCTCTCCAGCTAAGAGAGCTGCCCCCTACCCACCAGACCCTGATTCCCCAGGGGCCATTGGAGTCCCCAGATTGTCCCCTTGGAGGACCCCACACCCTGCCATGTTAGAACTAGGATGGCAGCTGGTTCTCGTGCTCCTCATATGACGGATGGGGTCCTGGCCAACGATGGGAGGGGCTGGTCAGGGAAAGGGCCAAGGGCCACAGTGGATCTGGGCTAAGAAGCAGAAATCCAACTCCCCAGGGGAGGAGGCTCTTGTAAGAGGCACCGGGGAGGCAGGGAGTTTCTCTCCTGGGAGCCTCCGAGGCCCCTGGAGAAAGAGGGCCGGGCCAGTGTGGGGCTACAGCAGCTGAATTCCAGGGGAAAGGAAGCTCCTGCAGCTCCTTGGGGAGGGTCCCCAGCAGGAGAAGGAGGTAGGGGTCTCTTCCGCTCCATGTCCCGGCCTTTAGCTCCGGCTGCTGCTGCCTCTGGCCAAACCCCCATGGAACCCAGCCAGGGTGGGCCCATCATCACTTCCCAGGATAAAACGTGGGGGGAGGTTCAAACAGGAAGCCTGACTGGAGGCAACCAGAGCAGCCAAGACTTTAGGGGGGGAGGCTGGCCCTGTTTCTCCCTGGTGATGCCCTGTGGCACCTGCGGGCCACCAGATGCCCTGAACATACCCACTCTCCACTGGAAGTGTGGGGAGGAAGAGGAGGGGAGGGCCAGGTATCCTAGGCCACAGCAATACCTTTGTGGGCTCCGCAGGAGAGGATCCAATCCGTGTCGGTTGCTTCCTGGTACCTCTGCTACCCAAAACCTTCCCATGCAGGTAACACTCAGGGAGTCGGGGGGGGGCAGGACCTGGCTCTGTGGAGGGAGGGGCCGAGAATCAAAGGAGCCCCTTTGCCCCATTGGCAACCATTTGCTTCTCTCTCTGGCTGAGCAGCTGGGCTTTGGCCAGGGCAGGTCCTGACCGCTGGAGGGTCGAAGACGAGGGGAATCCTTCCAATGGGGATGGTGGCCCTTTAAGTCTTCCAGGGAGCAGCAGCAGCAAAAGGAATCCTCTCTGCAGGAGCTGCGTTGTAGACTGGAGATAGGTGATGTCGTATCTCTCCCCCTCTGTTCAAGCTTGACACGGATGGTCTCCTTTTTCCCCCCCAAAAAAACTATTGGAATTTTATTTGCCTCAGGCTTAGGAATTGCAACTAAAGGCGTTGTGCAAAGAAAGCAAATATTTACACTTTGAGGAAAGATAAAAAACCATAAACGGTAGCGCAAAAGAATCTGATGAAAAAAGCCGTTCATGATACTATAATCACAATATTTGACAGCATTTTGAATCAAGTTTTTATAATCAAGGGGTGGGAAGAGGAGAGTGAGGTGGGGTGGAAGTAAAGTTTGCAGTAGACATAAATGTCACGTATACCGTTCAAAATGCATTCCTTTTTCAAGAGATCATGGAGCATAAACTTGAAGCAACAAATGGTATAGGGTGGGCAAGAGACTAGCTACTGTACATTTAGAAGCTATTAAACAAAACTGCGTATTATGCAGCATAATGCAAAACAGATACAGAACTAATAAAACTGGGGAAATGTTGCCTGATGCAAAATAAAATCACCAGTTGCTTTTTAGTGGCTCTTGGTTAGCAATGCTGCAGAAGAGACGCCACAGATGGCCTCTTTCAAACCTCCCTGTCCAGATTGTGGACTTTGCTGCCTTCAAAAGGGTGGCCTTTGCCCTCTAAATGCAGATGAATCTGGTCCTGATGGGTTTGCTCTCCTCTGTTGCGCCAGGCGTTTGGGAAGCGGCTGTTTCGTTTCTCCCGTGTTCGGATCTGAACGTGGCTCACTGCATTGTCCCGCATCTGCCACGTAGCTCAGCTTCTGTCTGGGGGGGTTTTGTCCTTGGGGTGGACCAGCTGCTTCTGCCTTCGTGTGTTCTTGAGTTTGAAGTGGGCACCAGTGTTGTGTTGGCTGAAGATCCTCCTGAGCTTTTCCGGACATGCCTGCGACATGCGGAAGGACGATGTTGCTTCGTTTATTGTTCTCCACATTGTCTGCCCCAGGTGCGCCTTCATCGAATCTCAAAAAAGACCCTACAGGAGTGTAACAGACAGGGCGGGGCCCAGGACGCCATCCGTGTCAAGATTGAACAGCCCTCCCTCAACAGATGGGGAGGGATACGAGCCCACCTATCTCCAGTCTACAACGCAGCTCCTTCCAGCAGTTCCAAGGAGGCTCCACACCCGTTTGCACCACTCAGGTGACCTTGAGGATGAAGATAAAGTACCCAAGTGGCCTCAATGACTCTCTAAAAGGATGCAAATGACCAGCTGTCTGCAAGGAATATAAATCCTTCCATTCCCCCACCCTCCAGTCAGAGTTGAAGAAGCTTTTTGGATGAGAAGTGAAATGTCTTCAAAGAAAACCGGAAAGTCCAGCTACCTCTTGGAAACACTGAAGCTTTGGGGTTTTCCTTCATTGGGGACTCCATCAACTGACAGAAGCCAACTCCCAAAGAGCAGCTGGATAGACCTCTAGCTCAGTTGTTTAGCTGGGTTGTCCCAGGAGGGCGCGGTCTGCCCAGCCTCCCAATGGGGGGTGTATGTGCTTCTGACGCCTGGGGAGCAGCTGGCAGGAGACCTCTGTCATGCCCCTGGTGGAGGCTGACTCCGAGGAAGAGGAGGAACAGCCAACAGAGAGTGGGAGTGTGGCTCCAGAGGTGGTGGAGGAGGCTGGGGAAGGGCAGAGGCCGGCTGAGCACTCAGAGGAGGATCCAGGCCCATCTCCTATCCGTCCCAGGGCACGCAGGGAGGAGAGGATCAGGGGAACGTGTGGTCTACTCAGGAGGAGAGGGCCATGATCCTCCTCAGGGCTTACAGCTGGGAGCTCTGGATATAAGTTCAGAAACACGTAGTCAGGCTGCTGGAGTCAAGGTTAATGTTTCAGTTCTAAAGAAGGTTTATCTTGGTTGGCGTGTTCCTGGTTATCTTCCTGCAGCTGGCAGTTATCTATCCTGGTCTGCCGAGGAACTGTATTAATGCGGTTTGTTTTCGGCGTTTGCTTCATTATCGGCTCTTTAAATGCGAACTGTGTTTCTTGCTTTTGAAATGTTATTTTGACTCCTCCACTGTGAACAATTAAACAGGGAAGCCAAGTTGAAGGCATTAAAGGACTTTTAGTTACGTTTTGGATTTCGTTATAGTTCTGAGATATTCTGGGTCATCACACCTCTGAGGTTTTCACCGGCTGCTTCTGTAAGCTGATCTGGACTGCTTGCCTGCCTGTAAGATGCTGCCTTTTCTGGGGCTGTTTGGGCCCAGAGGAGGAGCACCAAGAAAGGAGGAGTGGGAGGCAACCAGAGCGGCTGAGATGTTAGGGGAGGGGAGGCTGGCTCCGTTTCCCCTTAGCAATGCGCTGTGGCACTTGTGGGCCACCAGATGCCCTGAACGTGCCCACTCTCCACTGGAAGTGTGGGGAGGAAGGGGACTGGGTGTTCCTGACATGGGCTGGAGGGAAGTCAGGAGTCCCCCTGTTCTCCCCTCCCACCCAGCTGGGGGTCTTTCAGGCCACAGCAATACCTTTGTGGGCTCCGCAGAGAGGATCCAATCCGTGTCCGTTGCTTCCTGGCACCCCTGCTACCCAAAATCTACCCACGCAGTTAACACCCAGGGAGGCGGGGAGGGCAGGGGCTGGCTCTGTGGAGGGAGGAGCCGAGAATCAAAGGGCCTTTGCCCCATTAGTTTAGAAAACTAAAAATGATTAAACAATACAAGCCCAATATTAAAATTAAAACAATTAAAATCATTTTAAAAGAAGAAACCCCCACCCCTTGGCTCAGTCCAGGCTGGCCTGCTGAAATAACCAAGTCTTCAGGTCACAGCGAAGGAGCGAGATCAGGGGCCAAACGAAGGTCCAAGGGAGCTGATTCCACAGGGTGGGTGCTCCCACTGAGAAGGCCCTACCCTGGGCCCCGCCAGCCGACAATGTCTGGTCGTACCCGAGGAGGCCCTGCCTGTGGGGCGTACAGCGTCGAGTGTGATGCCAGCAGGAGACATTCCATAAGTACCCCGGACTCAAGCCATGTAGGACTTTATATGTTGTCACTAATGTTGAATAGTTTTCGTCATCCATAAAGAGGGACGCAGTTCAGTGGTGGTATTCAGCCGGTTGCACGGATCGGGCAAACCGGTAGCAAGAATTTGGCATGGGTCGCCAAACTGGTAGTAAGTTCTGGCTGGCCACCCGATCCGTTGCCCTCCGCCTGGCGATTCGATTGCCTAAGCTATTTCCTTTTTGTCTTTTCCCTCCCGACAATCAGCTGTGCATAGATCAGCTGTGCCAGGATTCCCCTCACTGAGGCCCAGGAAGGCACAAAATGGAGGGAGGAACTCAAAGCCCCTCGTTTTTGCCTCCCAGAGCCCCAGAGGAGTCTCAGGGAGGAAAAGCCCCCAGAGCTTCTCTGAGGCCAGGATCTGCCAAAACAGAGCAGGAGTGGTGCCCTCCCATGCTCTGTTTCTTTCCTTCCTGAGCCTCAGAAGAGCTTTAGGGAGCAAAAGCGCCTCCCCGTGAGGCTCCCAAAAATGGGTGGGGCAAAAAGCAAAAAGCCACACCCACCCAGTCACATGGCCATGCCCACCAGGCCACGCCCACAGAACCAGTAGTAAAAATGTTTGAATCCCACCGATGCAGTTGCTTCTAAGGTGATCACAAAGGTCATTTATGTAGAGTATAAAGAATGTGACTCCTTGAAGCGCTGCCTTTGGGGGACATCACTGTTGACTGGAGCAGGGTTTGCTATAGCTCCCTATTTTTACTATTTGTTGCCTGCTTGACAGGAACGCAGTAATCCACTTATGGAGGGACCCGGAATTTTCCCTCCCTGCTTCTAGCATGACTTCTTGGCTGCCCTTCCCTCCCTCCCTCCCTCCCATGCCTTTCGCAGAGGTTCCAGTGTGTCAGCCATTTCTCCCCTCCCTGCACGGAAAGTCTCTGGCATCCCATTGGTGCCTGGCTTGGGAGGGGGGAGGCCAGCCTTGGGCAGGCAGTGGGGGTCCTTCCAGTTGCCACACGGGGCAGGTGCTGCCCTGAGGGGCCCACGCAGCCCCCACCCTCCTTTGGAGCCTGGCTGAGGCCTCTTCGGGGGAGGGGCCTCTGGATCCAGAGCCTGCAAACGGCCCTGAACGGCTGCAGGACTTGTGCCCGGCCAGCCTCTCTTGTCCAGCAGAAACAGGGCAGGAGGGGGGAAGGATGCTGGGCAGTTTATGGCACTAAAACGATGAAAAGGTTAGAAAGTCCCCAGCATAAAATCCCTCCAATTCACCCACAGGAACCCGGAGACCCCAAAGGCACGGTGGGGGTGGGGAGGCTTTGGGGGGGGTGAAGTGGAAAGGCAGCCCGGAAGGACCGGCCAGTTGAAACCAGTGCTTGAGTGGCACCTGGGCAGCTGTGGGCCCAGACAGGTCTTGTCCATCCCTAGGTCTCGTTTTGGGTTCAAATGCGAACCAACCTCTCATGATTCACTTATTTTTATCCTGCTTTTGTTTATATGAATAACTGAAGGCAGGGAACATACCTACAGCCATCTCCCTTTCTCCTCTTAGTTTCCCCCAACAGCCCTGCGAGGTTGCTTGGGCTGAGAGGGAGAGAGAGACTTTCCCAAGGTCAGCTTTTGTGCCTAAGGCAGAACTAGAACTCAGCCTCCTGGTGAGTCCCCAAAGTCACCCAGCTGGCTTTCATGCCTCACGCTGAGGGACTCGAACTCTCAACTCTGGAGGGAGGGAAATACACCAGTCCTCAATGCAAATAGGAATTCTGCAGGTAGTCCTGGAGTTGATGGCTGCGTGGAGCCTGCCCACTCCAGTCATAACCGAGAGTCGCCGGGAGGGAGTCTCAGACCTTGAATGGGATCCTCCTCCCTTTCCCACAATGGAAGGCGAGGCTCCTTAAGGCACACGAGGCATTTTGGGGGGTGGGGGCCATGGGGGGTCCAGTGATGGGACAGGCCACCTGCCCAAGACCCCAGGCCTCCCACCCACTGAAATGCCTCGTGCTCCACAATTGCTTCCCCCTCTCCAACCTGCTCTGGGTCACTTACCACACAAAGATCCAGCAAGCAGTTCCTTCTCCCGCCTCTCAGCCCCAGGCACCCCTTGCCCTTCCGTTTGGGCTCCGGAGGCCTCGCCCACGTTGCAGGCTGAAATCCGCCCTCAGGAGCTCCGTTTGCTTGCAATGGGCCGAAGCCCGAACGAGCTTCTTTGGGTGGATCCTGTCAGAGTTTGCAGCACATCCGACCAGCACACAAGTAAGTAATTGTGCAGGATTCATCCACGAGGAAAACAACCCCTACAGCAGAAGTCAGCGTGCAAAATCAAGAACACAGAATATTCACAGAAGCCAAGTGTTACAGAGGAGAGCGAGAGAGAGGCCTGGGTGGCAGAGGAAAACCAACTCTTCTACACTGCCCAGCAAGCTCCAAACCATCTTATGGCCACATACAAACAGATAGTAGGTTTGGTCAAAAAGCCCCCATTGGCTGACCTGTTGCCATCTCTATTCCAGCCCATAATTGCTTACATACTGACAGATCCGCCTCGAAGCTCCATTTTGGCCGGCAAAGTGCAGGACAAATGCAGCAGAGCTGCGTGTTGTCCGGAAGGGCTAAACTGCCGTGTACCACAAGATCCAGACTTTCGGCCTTGTTCAGAATGCTAAGAGGGCAGCTTACGCGCAACCCTCAACGTTCGCTAAGGGAATAAAAACCCGGGATCCCCCTGCATCTCTAAAACAGGAGCTCCAACCTTGGCCACTGTCGCCAGGACTTCAACTCCCAGAATTCAAAGCTGGCTGGAGACCTGGGAGTTGAAGTCCTCCACCAAAGTGGCCAAGGTGCCTGTCCTAAAACAGAATTTGATATATTTAGGCAGAACTTTGCTTCATGCCTGTAAGCAAAGACTTACACTTTACTCCCCATGGTCACCCTTGTTCCTGTTGCCCAACCAGACAGACCACTTTCCCCAGCCCGGAGACAGGCCTTTCCTTCCCCTCGCCTGCAATTTCCGTGGAAGTTTGTTCACCGCAGCGCCGCAATCCTTTCCTTCCTTTCTAAGCACATCCCCTGCAGGGCAGGACCAGGACGTTTTCGATGAGACGATGGCAAGAATGGGAATTTCACACGGATACCGATCGATCCACACGGTCGGAAATCACGGGGGTTTCGGCGTTTTGTTCCAACGAATAAATACTGTTCAAAGTCAGCGAGATTCTTCAGCGGCGAAGACGGGGATTTGGCCCCCATGTTTGCCCCGTCGCCGCTGCTGCAGAGCAAGGGCCCCTAGGAGGCCTGGGGGAGGGGGGGCTGGCACCCTCCGGGGGGGTCTTGGGGGGTCTCCGAGCCGGGCGGGGTTTTTCTTCCTTTGCAGACGCTTCATTCCCAACCCAGCCGGCCTCCTCCGCGCCCCAGGGGTCCCACCCTCCGCTGGGAAGGGTCCCTCCGACGGGGACCTCGGGCGCCTTTCTCCTCCGGAGGCGACACACACAGAAAGGAAGGGAAGGCACTTGAGGGGGGGGGGAAGGGCAGCCCCTCCCGCCCTTCTCCGGGGACCGTCCCGGCTGAGCGGGCGGGGCTGGCTCGGGGGTCTCGCCCCGCAGCTGCTCCGGGAGGGGGAGGCAGGAACCGGCCGGGCTCTTCCCGGGCGGCGGTGGCCGGAGCCCCCCTCGCAGCGAAGGGCGGAGGAGCCCAGTCGGGGGAGGCGCCCCCTGCTGGCCCTGGACGCCCCTCAGCCTCAGCCCCAAGAGGCGGGAAGGGCGCTGGCTGCTCCCCTGCGGCCCCTCCCGCCGCCCCTGCCTCCCTTGGACGGAGCCCTTGCTCCCTCCGGTTCCCCTCCGGGCCAGTCCCGGCCAGAGAGGCTCCTCGTCCCGAACGGGCCCGCCCCCCCCCCGCCCCGGGGAGAAGCAGCAGCGCTCCGGCGAAGCAGCCTTCGCCCCACGGGGACCCTGGCCGCCACCCGGACTGCCTGGAGCCCCGCGGGAGCGTCGCCGGCCACGGAGGGAATCCCGGGCGGCTCCCACCACGGGGGGAGGGGCACTGCTTTCCGGCAGGCGGGCGAGCGGAAAGCCTCGTCGCGTGGAGGGGCCGTCGGAGCCCCGAAACCCCGCGGGGGGGGGCAGGAGGGGCGGGGCCTCCCATGGCGGGGCGGGGAAACGAACCGAAAGCGCCGGCGGCCCTTCGCCTCCACTGCGCAGGCGCGAAGACCCCTCGCAGCCTCCCGGACGGCAGCCGGTCTGAGGAGGCAGCTCTTGGGGTGCTCTTGGCTGCCCCCCCCCCCACCCCCAGGCGCGGAAGCGGCGCCCTTTCTCGGCTCCGGCCGAAGCTGCCTGTCTCCCCGCCCGTTGCCCGACAGACCGGAGGCCCCTCGCAGGGGGAGGGGGGGCTGCGCTGGGCGGACGGAGCTTTGCAGGTGAACTTTCCCCCCATTGAAACGGCGCCCCGATTCCCACCGAAGGGCCCCGGGGGTGGCGGGGCTCCAAGCGGGGGGGCTTCGCACCGGACGTGGCTCCTGCTCTTCCCCAGGGATTGCGGGGGGGGGGACGGCGGGGAAGGCCTGGCAGGGAAGGGCGGGGCTGAGGAGCGCAGAGAGGGGCGGGAGGGTCTTTGGGGCTCCAGGCTCGCTTCTTCCCCGGGAGAAGCAAGGAAGGCCGAGGAGACCCCGAGCTGGGTGGGCTGAGCAGCTTTTGTTTTGGGTCAAAACGCTTTTCCTTCTGTGATTCTGGAAAAGCCCCTTTTCCCTTTGAACCCAATCCTGCCCATAATCCCCAATGCAGCTTCCTTTCATTGCCTCTTATCGTTTGTTCAGCTTTGTATTCTCATCAATGACTTTGTGTCAGTCTCTTTATTTATTTATTCATTCATTCATTCATTCATTTGTCAATCGCTTACAAAATAACAGGTATAAGTAGAAACATAGTTACGAATACATGAAATGGATAAGTATAAGAAAAATAAAAAAGAAACAATAGGACAGGGATGGTAGGCACGATTGGTGCGCTTATGCACGCCCCCTACAGGCCTCTCAGGAAAAGGGTGAGGTCAACAGTACACAGTCTGATCTCTTTATTTTCATTCACTCTCTTATCTTCCTTCATCGCATATTCTACATAATTTCATCCGATCATCTCATCAGCCATTCAACATTGTCATCTTAATCTCTGGTTTTCCCTTCTCTAATTTCCTTCCTTGCCCTGTTGGAGGAAATAGCCTGCTTGGGTTCCGTTCCAAGTGGGGGAAAAGACCCTGGAAACATGGAGGCTGTTTGGGAAGATGGCTTCATGGTGGACAGGAGGACCACGTGGCTTGGAGCTCCTGGGCGAAAAGGGCAGAGATGCTGAGAGTCCTGGGTTTCACACCCTCTGTTGGGCCCCACCTTGGTGTTTCCTCTTCCTGTCTAAGAAATGCATCCCATTGGCTGTCAGGCTCCCAGGGGCGGGGTCTTAGCTGGACCACCAGGCTTCACCTGAGGGCCGGCTGATGCAGTCTTGCCAGGTGCCAGGTGGTGAGATGGGCCATCCCATCATGTCCTGAGGGGCCCGTCTTCATCCCATCGCCCTGGAGCTGAAGGGGGGCGCAGGGAAGCAGGTTTGTCTTTAAAACACGTTTCTCCTTTTCTTTATAAGATTCTGCCTTTTTAATATTTTCTAGAATATTTCATTCTTCTAGGAGATATTTCATTATTATTCTAGGAGAATATTTCATTCTTCTAGGAGAAGGGGGGGTGCTAACTTTCTACAACATATTCTTATATTCATCATGTTCAAATTTATAACAATATATCCTCATTACCTTGTACAATTGGATAACAAAATATTTAATTCATTAAAGGCATATTAATCAACCTCCAATTTCCTTGATCTTGTATTCTTGTGCTCACCATGTTTACAATACACGTTTAGATACTCCTTTGGTCTTTTTAGCTGCCATTCCTACCATTCTTTAAATGTTCAAAAACTCCATCTTTATTTATATTATCCCCTATTATGTTCCCCCAATATTACATTTGCCACTATTGCTTATATTTTATTTTCTATCTAACATTCTATCTAACATTATTTTCTATCTAACATTATTTTCCCTCTAACATCTCATTTTAACACAAATATATTTTCTCTTAGCCAATACATTCAAACTTATAACGTTATTACCTCATTATCTTATATACATGAATAACAATATATATATATTTTCTGCATGCTCGCAAGATGGTCGCTCGCAACTAGAGCTCTGTGTTGGGGGATGATGGCTTGCGTCCTTTGGTGAGGGTAGGTGGTCGCTTCCATCCCCCTGGCTTCGGAACCTGGCCGCAGAATGTCCGGGGGTCTGGTGGATATCAGCAGAGCTGGCCCCCGTTGGGTAAGACGCTGGTTTGCCTACGGTTATGATTGCGACGACGGAGGAGACGGTGGCCAACGGAGGGCTCGGCGGCAGTTGGAGCATGGGCGAAGGCGAGGAGGAGAGACCGACGCTCCCGCTGGTGCTGGGTTGCTGTGCCGGGATCGCTGTTGCCGGGTTACATTGTTTCGTCGTTATTCTGCTGCTTCCTGCTGTTTGTTTGCTTCATTTGCCGTGTGGTTTGTTCTGCATGGGTGCCGAGGGTCAGCGTCCAGCACTGTTGGAAGTGCGGTCGGACAGGATGGATGCTGCCGGACGGGAGACAGGCCAGTTGGCCTAAAACCAACTTGCTCCCACTGTGCTGGGAGGCATTGGAGCCAGGGTCTCTGGGACCTATGCTGGGCTGGTCCCCTGGCTTGCCCCATGGACGGCTGGTATGGGCCCAGGAGGAACCTCAGACTCAGTCCTGTGTGCCTGCCCTGGGCAATCATGGCCCCTGGAGTTGATGGGGGTGGCGTTGCCCGGTTAGTGTTAGGTGCTGCTGGGCTTGGCCGCAGCCTGTCTGCTCCAGCTGCTTTCACTGGGGCGGGGCTGCCGGGCGGTTTGGCCCCTTCCTGCCACCTGGAGGCTTGGTCTGCCCTGGGGCTGATGTCAGGGACGCCTTCCTCTCTCCCTCACTTCGGTTTTTCAGCATGGCCTGCTGGGATGGACGTGCCCACCGCTGTGAGAGGGCATCTGGGAACTTCTTGTGAGCGCACCCGCCGAACTGTGGTGAGAGGACTGTGAAGGCTGGGAGAGGACTCCCCGCTGGCTTGGGCCATAATTTCTGGCCGGATGACTGTTGGATCTCCACTGATGGTGAGAGCACGGTGGCTAGCCCCAGGCCCTCTCCACTGGGCCCCGGTCATCGGGAGCGGGCGGAGCTGGGCTTTTCTAAATGGTTGGACTGCTTCTGGACCGAGTTTTTTACCTGGACACCTCCATCCTATTTATTACCTTTCCCCTTATGGTTTTTATTTCTTTGATTGGGACTTATCTAGCTGTGGAGTTGCAGGCCCTAAAGGATTCCCCTCTATCCCGGGTGTGGCCTGCCAGACTATCCCTGGCCTTCCTGATGATGGATTTTGGAATCGAGAGGTGGCACTGCGTAGATATGGGTAAGGGTCTGGGGAGGGATGGTAAGAGGAGCCCCAAGGCCTCTTTGTTTAAATTTTTAGATAAGTTTTTAAGAGGGTTAGGGAAGGGGGTGGGCTCTCAGACCCAGTTGGAGCTGGGGGGGCCTCCACTGGGATATTCTCAGTCCGGGTTAGGAATGGGTCATGGCAGGGGGGGTCTGGGGTTGGGGCTATCCAGAATGCTGGGGGAGAGGGTGGGAGTGTGATCCCCACGGTGATTGGGAATGGCGGCAGAGGTATGGACGGTGGGCTGTATCGATCTCGGGTGCTCGCTGTCTTTGAGCAGTGGCATGCTCTGACCGGCCAGTTTGTACCTGTGTCTCTGGGGGCTTGAAGGATCAGGGCCCTGGACTCAGGTTGGTCTATATGAATGCCAGGTCCGTGGTGAATAAAGCTCCCCTCGTTCGGGATTTGATCGAGGAGGAAGGCACGGACCTGGCTTGCATCAGAGACTTGGTTGGGTGCAGAGGAGGGTCCCTCTGCTGGATTTATGCCCGTCAGGTTTCTGTGTGCTGCACCAACCTCGGGCCCTGGATAGGGGCAGGGGGGGTGGCAGTTGTGATCAGGGAGGCACTTTTGTCCAAGGGAGACCACTATCCCACAGATAGGCAGGTGTGAGTCCCTCCTCTTCAGGTCGGGGGTCAGTTGGGCCAGTTGCGTACCTGTCTCCCAGCTGCGTGACAATGGCCCTGCCTGACCTACTCGAGGTCCTCTCGTGGCAGTTGAGTTCCCAGGCTTATTGTGCTGGGGACTTCAACCTGCTATCTCGGGGCATCGGGGGTGGCTCAGGAGTTCATGGCCTCCATGACGGCCTTGGACCTGACTCACATAATACAGGGTCCGACTCACGAGGGGGACACAAGCTCGACCTTGTTTTCATCTCAGGGCAGTGGTGTAATAATCTGGGGGGGTCTCCAACTATACTGCCCCTGTCATGGACTGATCATTCTCTCCTACAACTGATCTTCCGACATGCCACCCCTCGTCAGTGGGAGGCGGAACCGACAAGATGGTTCCGCCCCAGGTGCCTGAATTTCAGGTGGTGCTTGGGATGATCC
The DNA here is from genome assembly GCA_009733165.1 of Naja naja. Lineage (NCBI taxonomy): Eukaryota > Metazoa > Chordata > Lepidosauria > Squamata > Elapidae > Naja > Naja naja. Next base: position 28,359 of record SOZL01000140.1, read on the forward strand.
CTTCCTCTCTTGCCCACAACTCAGCTGAGTCCCTGGTGGATGCCTGGCAGAAGGCTGCCTCCAGGGCACTCGACCGGGTTGTTCCTTTGCGGCCTCTCACCCAATGCAGATCCCGGTTGGCGCCCTGGTTTTCTGCGGAGCTCTGGGAAATGGCGGCGGAGGAGAGGCCTAGAGAGCTGTTGGAGGTCCAGCAGGTCCGAATCTGACCGAACGCAGTTAAGAGCCTACATTAGGTCTTACCTTGCGGCAGTGAGGGCGGTGAAGTGTGTGTACTTCTCTGCTCTCATTGCATCTGCAGATAATTGCCCGGCCCGCTGTTCAGGGTCACCGCTCCCTCCTTAATCAGAGGGGGATGACCCTTTGCAGGGACGTGCCGAGGAGTTTAGTCAACATCTGATGGACAAGATTGCTCAGATTCGGGCTGGCTTGGACTCCGACTGGTCAGAGTCCGATGGGAGTGTTGTGAATGGTCTTAGGGATTCTATCTGGGAGGAGTTTGATCCTGTGGCTCATGAAGAGGTGGACAGGATCATGGGGAAGCTGAGTGCTGCCATGTGTTTACTGGACCCGTGTCCTTCCTGGCTGGTTTATGCCACCCGGGAGGTTACACGAGGCTGGCTCCAGGCAGTGGTCAAGCGCTTCTTTGAGGGAGAGTCTTTTCCCCGCCTTGAAGGAGGCGGTGGTAAGGCCCCTCCTCAAAAGCCTGCCCTGGACCCAGCTATTTTGAACAACTTTCATCCTGTCTCCAACCTTGGCTTTATTGAGAAGGTTGTTGAGAGCGTGGTGGCCCGACAGCTCCCAGTGTTCCTGGAGGAGGCCGATTATCTGGATCCGTACCAATCGGGTTTCAGGCCGGGTACAGCACGGAGATGGTGTTGGTGGCTCTGGTAGATGATCTCTGGAGGGCACAGGATAGAGGTTATTCCTCTGTCCTGGTCCTGTTAGATCTCTCAGCGGCTTTTGATACCATCGACCATTGTATCCTACTGCGGTGCCTCAAGGGGTTGGGAGTGGGGGGGCACCATTTTACGGTGGTTCTCCTACCTCTCGGGTGTTGAGGGGGGCATAGATCGGCCCCGAGGCCCCTCCTTTGTGGGCTGCCTCGAGTCAGTGCTCTCGCCCCTCCTGTTCAACATCTACATGAAGCCGCTGGGTGAGATCATCCGTGGTTTTGGGGTGAGGTATCACCAGTACGCTGATGATACCCAGCTTTTCATCTCCACCCCAAACCAACCTAGTGACGCCCTCGATGTGATGTCCAGGTGCCTGGAAGTGGTGTGGATCTGGATGGGGAGTAACAGGTTCCAGCTCAACCCAGCTAAGACCGAGTGGCTGTACGTACCGGCATCTCGAGTCATCCAGGATATCCCATCTTTGTCTATGGGGGGAGAGATGCTACCCCCCATGGATAGGGCTCTCAACTTGGGTGTCCTCCTGGACTCACGGCTCAGTCTGGAGGAGCAGGTGGGAGCGGTGGCCAGGGGGGCATTTGCCCAGCTTCGTCTGGGGCGACAGTTGCATCCCTACCTGGACCGGGATGCCCTGCGTGCGGTCACTCATGCGCTCATTACCTCCCGTTTGGACTACTGCAATGCTCTTTACATGGGGCTGCCCTTGAGGACCACTCGGAGGCTTCAACTTGTCCAGAATGCAGCGGTGCAGGTTGTGATGGGTGTGTCCCGATACTCCCATGTTACACCTCTTTTACACAAGCTGCACTGGTTACCGGTTGCCCTCCGGGTGAGATTCAGGGTACTGGTGTTGACCTATAAAGACCTTCATGGCTTAGGACCAGGGTATTTGCGGGGAACCCTGCTGCCAGGAACAGCTTCCCAGCGTCCCGTGCGCTCTCATAGGCAGGGCTCCTTGGGGTGCCGTCGGCCAGACAACGTCGGCCGGTGGCCCCTAGGGGTGGGGCCTTCTCTGTGGGAGCACCCACCCTCTGGAATCAACTCCCCCTGGAGCTTTGGGTGGCCCCTGACCTCCGATCTTTCCGCTGTGGCCTAAAAACTTGGCTTTTTCAGCTGGCCGACCCGGACTGATGGAGGGGTGGGATTTTAGGAGTTAGTTGTTACACTTTTTATTAGTTTAGTGAGAGTTCTTATTTAATTCTGTTTTAACTTTTGTATTACTCGTTTCTTAATGTAAGCCGCCTTGAGTCCTTCGGGAGATAGGGCAGCATATAAATCTCATAAATAAATAAATATAGTTCATTAAAAATATTATTCTACTATAAAGTTATATCTATTCTCAGTCAGGCTCCGCATAACATTTCTTTTCATATCCTAACTATCGATCGCTTATATCTTCCATAAACATTTCTATTTGATTTGATTAATCTGTTATAGATTCTTGTCTTCATCGCTATTACATTAAAAGTATTCCTTCTTGTTCTAGTTCTTGCTCCCATTTCCTCAAAATCTATTATATATGTTTATTACAAATATACCTCTTCATGTGGAGTCTATCTCCATTTCTAGCCATTATCTCTAAGTCTTTCTTTTATGTTAATTCGTCTTTTCTTAGCTTGCTTGCCATTTACTATCACCTTGTGGCTTTTTCCCTTAGTCCTTCCTCTATCATAATTTTCTTATATTTTCTCTCCCTTTTCTCAAAGTTTGCCCCCACCTTCTTTTGATCTCTCTATATTTCCCTCCCCATTTCATTTATCAGCAATTCAATCTCAATACTCCCCCACCCCATTTATTATGTCTATCATTGATATCTCATGTTCAACTTCTTTCTTCTTTTGCATTTGTTCTCTTTCACTGGTTCCTCTTCCTTCTGACTCCTCCTCCTCCTTTGTTCTTTCTCCTCTCCTTCTTCTGCCATTGCCATTTCTGAATTTTCTTCTGTTTCTGTATTTTAGTGCATAAATCCAACATTCTGTCCCACATTCATAACTCGAATGTCCATTTTTATTTCTTTACATATTTCACTCTTTATATTGCTTATTATTCCAGTTGTCCAGTATCCAGTTAATTTTATTTTATTTGAACCAGTGTCTCTTCTTTGTTTTAAAATACCAGTGTCCTCAAATCTTTATTTCCAATGTTAATCAGTCCAAAACACCAATAATTTCGGAGGTGGTATCCTCCTATATCCTGACTCTTTGATTATAATATATTCCAACTTCCAGCGGTCTTATTATAATGTCTTTCTTTTATTCCTTCTTTAATTTCTCCTTCTAATGAAGTCGTTAGTTTGAAGGGATCTACAGGGATCAGCAAATGGCGCTTTTAATCCAGTTCTACAAGCACTCTTTTTCCATTTCTTTATTTAGCTTCACCAATTTCAAAAACCAAATGTTACTCCTATTTAGAACAATTACTTCCAGCATTCAGATTAATGCCTTTTAATGCCAAATCCTGTCTGATTGCCAATTCCAAATTAATGTTCTTCTAGATTAGCTCCTTTTCAAATTTTAAGTTTTTTAAACTTTAAAACTATATTTTCAAATTCTTCTTCTCTCCGCTAGCACAATTTTTTTATTTTTCTCTGTTATAGTTTTTGGGGTAGTTAGAAATCATATAGATTCTTCTCACCCTTCTCTGAACACCGTTCCTAGTCCCCACTCCAGTGCTGTGCTTAGATGTTCTTCAGCTGTCCCAACTTTGTAGCGTCCATCTTGGCCTGCTCTTCCCTCCATTGTGGCATAGAGAACAAGTTCGGGATTTCTACAGGGAGTTGCGTTCTCCCCAGAACCTCACCAAGTGCTTCTCCTTAGTTTCACCGCCCCTCCAAGGCAGCTTTCAGCTCTGTCCAGAGCCCACAAACGGTGAAAAGCCAGCACAGGAGCATAAACTTTTGTTTGCTGCTTGTTCTCTTGTCATGATGTCAGCGGAAGTCTGACCGGGCTGAGCTTGAGGGAACCAAAGAGATGGGATGGATGCCCAAAGAGGCTGCCCCAGACCCCAAGGGGCTTCCTTATTCCCTCTTCTCTGGCTACTGGGCAATCCCCTTTTGCAAGAAGGCATTTAATGGAGGAGAGCTTCAGAGCACTCTTCCCTGGGGAGGAGCTGAGAAATACGCCTCTCCCAGAAGGAGCAAATGAGCAGCTTTCCCTTCCAGGTTCAGCAAAGGGGGAAAGGGGACTGAAGACCCCCATGGCAACCTCAGGGGAAAAGACGGCCTTGGGGGAGCTGAGCCAGGAGGCCACCTGCCCGCTCTGCCTGGACTTCTTCAAGCAGCCGATGGGCCTCTCCTGCGGACACAACTTCTGCCGCGACTGCCTGGCCCAGTTGGGCCCTGAGGCTTCCTGCCCCCAGTGCAGAGCCAAGGTGGAGCCCAGCAGCGCCTGCCCCAACCGGGCCCTGGCCAACGTGGTTTGCCTGGTGAAGAGGCTTCGGCTGTCGGAGGGAGCCCAGGAGGAGAGCAGCGGCCAACCGCTGTGCCAGGAACACAGGCAGCCCCTGCAGAGCTTCTGCTCCAGCGAGAAGAGCCTCCTCTGCCCAGGCTGCCTGGAGGGGCACCAAGGCCACCCCATCCTCGCTCTTTCCGAGGCTGCCCAACAATACAAGGTAGGCACCAACTCCCTGGGGCACTCCATCAGCTCTTTGGGGGCAGGCACAGGGGTCCCCAAAGTCCCCTGAAAGATGGGAAGAGCTGCCTGGCAGCAATGAGAGGCCCACAAAGGCTACCAAGTTAAAAATGGCAGAGGAGAACCAGGCTCTTTTTCGCAGCGAGAGAGGAGAAGGTGGGGGAGACCAACTCTCAGTTGCTCGACTCCTCATGGGCCCCTGCCTGCCCCTGAGGGCCCCCAGCAGGGCCTCTCCTTAAGTGTTGCAAGGGGGTCCCTGTGGCCCCCTCTGTGTGGGAGCGCTGCCATTTGGGACCCAAGAATGGCACCCTCTCTTCCGTGTGCAGGACCTGCTGGATGACCTCCTGAAATCCCTGAGGAAGGAGGAGCAGAAGCTCCTGCATCAGAGGGAGGCAGAGGAGGAGAGCCGGCAGCAGTGCCAGGTGGGTCTCTTGGGGAGGTGGCAGGAGGCAGCCCAGGGAAATTCCCCCTCCCTCTGAGCCCCCCCTCTTCTGCCCCCCAGGAGCTACTTGCCGCCGAGAAGCAGAAGGTGGGCCTGGCGCTGGAGTCCCTACAGGAGCTGCTCCAGGAGAAGCAGCCAGTCTGGCTGGGCTGGCTGGCCAAGCAGGAGGAGGAGATGGAGGCCGAGTGGAGGGTGGCCCTCGCCCAGCTCTCCAGTCAGGCCTCCCGCCTGCAGCAGCTGATAGCCCAGACGGAGAGGAAGTGCCGCCAGCCGGACGGGGAATTCTTGCAGGTGGGGGAGCCCTCGCTGGCCTCAAGGGGGGGAGCAGAGGGTCTGTGGGGGAGGGGAGACCGGTCACCATTGCAAGGGCAGCACCCATTGCTCTCTTCTCCTCTTTCAGGACATCCAGGACACCGTAGACAGGTAGGTGCCATCTTGCCCTTCCCCACCCCTGTCTCTGTGGGCCGGTTTGTGCTCGGAATTTCTGGTGCGGCCGCATCCTTTCAGATTTTGTGGCCGAGAGATGTTGGTTGTGGGGCCTTTGGTGCTCTCGGAGCTCGACTGACGTCCTGCAGACGTTTCATTATCTGACTTATTCTGTCCTAGGCCTGCCCAAAAAGCACTAAGTCAATTCTGGGTCCTGGCACAACCTCTTTTATTACATTAATGTGAATTTATTTCATTCACAGCCAGCCAATGGCTTGGCAAACTGTCTTACAAAGGTATGCTAATTAGCTCAAGCCTTATCAATCCTGGAACGCTGCCTTGTAAATAGTTCCACACTCAGTGCTGACAGGGAAGGGCTGGGTTATACAGACAAATCTCCTCAAGGCTCAAACGAGTGAGTGAGTTGTTTCCTGCAAAAGCCCCCTCCCCTTTTGCTTCTCTTTTAATCCTGATGGGAGGGGGCATTCATCGTCTACCTGTGCCCTTACTCCCCCATTGACCCTGAGTTCATAATTGTTCCTTCCTTTTGGCAGCTCTGTGCATGCGCAGGCTGGGGATCAGTTCCAGAAGCTCCCAAACCTCAGTGCTGTCCAAGCCTGAAGGCAGCTGATGACTCCCAGCCTGCCGTGGCCCCATCTCTGCCTCTGATGCAGAGCCCTCAACTGTAGCTTCCTCAGCCTCCAAGACTGTCCCGCATTCCTCCCCAACCTCCTCACTACTGTCCAACTTTGTTGCCAGCTGCGGCAGGTGCCGGCGGGCCACAACAGTGACTAGGTAACACTATCAGTCCTGGGAGGGAGTGGGGTTCTCTACCTCTTGATACAGAAGTAGGTTGCTGTCAATTGGGGAGCTGTTTATGGCTCAGTGGTTGCTCAGGCGTTGTAAACAACACAGATGAGGCACCACCAACGCTGACCGACAATCCAACAGCAAACCGCAGCCTAACCAGGGAGCCCACAAGGAGAGAACAATGGTCCCAGCAATACTGTCAGGGCAGGCCAGGAGTGCAGGCAGTCCTCAACCTCACAACCACAGCTGAAGCCCAGATTTCTGTTACTAAGTGAGGCAGTCATTAACTGAGTTTTTACGACCTTTCTTGCCTGCTAGTTAAGCGTATCACTGCCATTGATAGGAAGTAATCTGGTTGTTAAGTGAATCCGGCTTCCCTATGGGCTTTGGTTGTCCAAGGGCCACATGACCTTGGGATCCAGCAATGGCCATAAGTGTGAGCCCATTGCCAAGCATCTGCATTTGGATCCCATGGCTGAGGGGACGATGCAAAGGTCGAAACTCTGCAAAATGGCTGGAAGACACATTTTTCACTGCCGTAACTTTGAACATTCACAAAATGAACAGTTGAGGGTTACCTGTAAGGGAAAGGAGAGCATACCGCCCTCCCCTGTAGCACTGATGATGTTGCTCATTTCGGTAATGAAAGGTCTGCAAGAAAACAGCCGAGCTCCAAGGACCCTTAGGGGCAACTCTTCTCTTCTGCTGGAGGTTCGCTTTCTTCGCAGCCATTCAGACGATCCCTGGGGCAGACTGTCCACTTGGGGTGGAGGGAAGCTGTGGAAACTCAGTTGCTGCAGGAAACCTGGTTTCTTTGCTTAGGACCCCTTAGTCCTTGGTACAGTAAGATAATTAATAATAATAATGATAATTTATTCGACTTATATGCGCCCTTCTCCCTAAGGACTCAGGGCGTGAACATTAAAATATCGCAAATATACAATAAAACAGATTAAACACACAAAGCAAGTCAATCATCAATTAAAATTAAAACAGTTAAAAATCCCATCCCCCGAGTCATTCCAGGCCGGCCTGTTGAAACAGCCAGGTCTTCAGGTCCCGGCGGAAGGAGCAGAGATCAGGGGCCAAACAGAGATCCACGGGGAGCTGATTCCAAAGGGCGGGCGCTCCACGAGAAGGCCCTAGCCCTGGGGACCGCCAGCCGACAATGCCTGACCGACGGTATCCCAAGGAGGCCCCTCCTATGGGAGCGAACAGGGCGATCGGAGTGTGATGCTGGCAGGAGGCGTTCCCGCAAGTACCCTGGACCCAAGCCATTTAGGGCTTTATAAGTTGTTACTAACACCTTGAAACTAGATCAGAATCACGTTGATGTTTGTGTTGAGTTTGTGTCTTTCCTCACTTCTCTACTGAACTCTACACCTGTTCAGTGTGCAGTCGGTTGCGATCAAAGCAACAAACAATGGTTGCATAAGAAGCAAGCCAGGATTCAGGCCACAACCTAAACTCAGATTTGCAAAACCCGCGTCCTGTACTCACCTGGCAAGATGCTGGAAAGGACCGGCTTGTTTCACACACCCCACAGCCAACCCAGCCCTCACCCAGTGCCCCTGCGTTGTGGGGAGGCAGCCAGGTAGCTGTGTGAGGCTGCCCTCCTTCTGTTGCAGGTGCCGGAGTTACGTGGTGGGGCGCGTAGAGAGCGTCTCTCCCAGGCTGCAAGGCAGACTCCGGACCCTCTTGGGAAAAAATGCTTCTGTAAGGCAGATTGTGGACAGTTACAAAGGTGAGGGGCCCTTTCAGGAGGGGGCTGGGGGTCTTGGGCCCTCAGGAGGAGCCCCAGGAGTTCTGCAGGGCTCTGGGCCCTCCTTCTGCCCCCCTTCCTACTGGGGGATCTTGGGGAAGCCAGGCCCAATACAGCTCCATCCAACCTCTGGCTGGGTGAAGGGGCTGCCTCTTCCATACCCCCAAACCATGGTCTTTGGGGGTGGGGGTCACTGGGCATCTTCCAACAAGGTGGCTTCTGCTCACGGGCATCGCTCACAGGCGGCTCTTTCTCATCCCGGCCTCATTTTTCCTTTCCTCCTCGAATCTCAGCCTCTCTGCAGGCGATTCTGACCACAGAGAACCTGGAGCGACTTCTGACCACAGGTAAACCCCCTAGGGCTTTTGGGGGGGAGGAGTCAGTGAGGGAGGGGCTTGCAAAGACCCCCTGCCCTCACCAGGCCTCACAGCAGCGGTTTCCCCACATCGCCATGAATGACGCCTGCCAGGAGTGGCTTCCTCCATGGGCTGGAAGCCCCGAGTCTGGAGGGCCCCAAAGGCAGCCTCTGGGGGAGGAGTGGTGTCCCTCAGCAGCAACACGGAGCCGGCCCTTCCCTGCCACCCCTTGGCCCTTCCAGAAAACAGTCATGGAGGAGGGCGCTCAGAGCTTCCCGCATAGAAGAACCCAGCGGGGGCCTCGCTGTTGAGCTGTGCCTTGTTGGAAGTGGGGGAGGGGGCTTCTCCAGGCCCCCCAGCCTGATTTTAAGTGTCTCCCCCTTCCTCCCCAGCACCTGCTCCAGAACAGCCAAGATCTCCTAAAGGTAACAGCACACGGAGGAAAAGGCGGCTTTCCATAGCGGGTGGAGTCCATAGAGGGTGGCGGATGTTGGGCATCCCCTGCCTGGCAAGGGCCCTGCCTGAACCAGCCCTCCAGGCACCTAGTAAATGGGTGGACCCCTGACCCCGGGGCTCTGCAGCCGTCATAAATCCATGCCAGTTGCCACATGGCCAAGTTTTGATCACGTGACCCTGGGGATGCTTCAGTGGCGTAGGTCGCCCTTTCAGTGCCCTTGTAACTTCAAACCGTCACTAAAGGAACGGTTGGAAGCCGAGGATGACCTGTGCCATCTCCAGGTGCCCTGGGCAATTGAAGTAAGCACAGGGCCTAGTCTGGGTCAGACCCCCAACTGCCCATGACTTCCCCCCACTTCAGAGGCAGCTCCACTGACCTCTGGCTGCAGAGACCTGCCGTATTTAGGAATTGGTCCCATTTTGGGGGGGGGGGGCTTGCCAGGCACGCATCTCTGGGCTCCAGAGTGGACCAAATAAGCAAAAGGGGCTTTAGAGTGCGTAAGGTGAAGGGTTTTAAGGGGTCTTTGTTTAATTTTTTTAGCTAAATTTTTAAGGGGCTCAGGGAGAGGGGTGGGATGTAGGGTCCGGTTGGAACTTGGGGGGGTTCTGCCAGATCACTTCCAGTCCAGGTCAGGTGAGGGTCGATGGGGAAGGGGCGGGGTTGGGGCTCTCCAAGCCTCGGGGGGAAGGGGTGGGGGTTGCGATCCCCACGGTGATTGGGAATGGCAGTAGGTGTGTGAACAGAGGGCCAGATCGAAATCTGGAGCGCCCCTGCTGTCTTGAGCAGGGGTGCGCTCCAACCCTCTTGTTTCCGCCCGCTTCCCTGGGGATATAGGAGAGCAGGCCCCTGAGCTCAGGTTGGTCTGCTTCAATGCCAGGTCGTGATGACCAAAGCTCCCTCATCCGTGAGTTGATCGAGGAGGAAGGCGGACCTGGCTTGCATTCGGAGACCTGGTTGGGCCCAGAAGGAGGAGTCCCTCTGTCCGAGTTGTGTCCGCCAGGTTTCCATGTGCTACACCAACCTCGGGCCCAGGGTAGGGGTGGGGTGGGGTTGGCAGTTGTTATTAGGGAGACCCTTTGTCCACAGGAGGCCACTGTCCCTTGGATAGGGGGTGTGAGTCCTCCTGAGGTGGGGCCCTGGCGGTCAGTTGGGCCTGTTGCTCACGTACCTTTCTCCCAGCTGTGTGACAACGGCCCTGCCCGAGCTACTCGACGACTATCAGGGTTGGCGTGGAGTTCCCCAGACTTATTGTTCTGGGGGATTTCAACCTGCCTTCTCTGGGTGGGGCGTCAGGGTTGGCTCGGGAGTTCATGGCTACTATGACGGCCATGAACCTGACCCAAATAATTCAGGGCCTGACTCATGGTGGAGGGCACACGCTCGACCTTGTTTTCATCTCTGGACAGTGGTTTAGTGATCTGGGTGGGGGATCACCAACTATTCAACCCCTGTCATGGACCAATCATTATCTCCTCTGGCTGGGCTTCCAGTATGCCACCCCTTGTTGCTGGGAGGCGGAGCTGACCAGGTGGTTCTGCCCCAGGCCTAATGGACCGGAAAGGTTCCAGATGGCACTTGGGGTGATTCCTGCCCTTACCCACAGCTCAGTGAGGCCCTGGGAGGCGCCTGGCAAAGGGCTGCCTCGGGGCTCGACCACATTGCACCTTTGCGGCTTCTGACCCAGTGCAGATCCCAGTTGGCTCCCTGGTTTTCCACGGAGCTCCGGGAGATGAAGCACTGGAGGAGGGGCCTAGAGAGCAGTTGGAGGTCCAGTCGGTCCGAATCTGATCGATTGCAGTTAAGATCCTTTACGAGGTCTTATCTTGCAGTGATGGGAGCGACAAAGTATGCTTACTTCTCCACTTTCATTGTGTCCACAGATAATCGTCCAGCCACCCTATTTCAGGTCACCCATTCCCTCCTTAATCAGGGGATGAGGGAGGACCCTTTGCAGGGGCGGGCCGAGGAGTTTAGTCAACATCTGTCGGACAAGATCGCTCAGATTTGGACCGGCCTGGACTCCGACTGGTCAGAGTCTGAAGGGGGGCAAGTGACTGGTCTTGTGGATACCATTTGGGAAGAATTCGATCCTGTGACTCCTGATGAAGTGGACAGGATCATGGGGAAACTGAGTGCCGCCACATGTTTATTGGACCTGTGTCCCTCCTGGCTGGTCTATGCCACCTGGGAGGTTACACGAGGCTGGCTCCAGGCAGTGATCAAGCGCTTCTTTGAGTGAGGGGCGCTTCCCCTCTGCCTTGAAGGAGGTGGTGGTGAGGCCCCTCCTCAAGAGGCCTGCTCTGGATCCAGCCATTTTGAAAACTTTTGTCCATCTCCAACCTTGCTTTGTGGCAAAGGTTGTTGAGAGCATGGTGGCCCGACAGCTCCCGATGTTCCTAGAGGAAACGGATTATCTGGATCCGTATCGATCGGGTTTCTGGCACAGGTACAGCATGGAGATGGCATTGGTCACACTGGTGGATGATCTCTGGCTGGGATAGAGGTTAGTCCTCTATCCTGGTCCTATTAGACCTCTCAGCGGCTTTTGATACCTTCGATCATGGTATCTTACTGTGATGCCTTGAGGGGTTGGGAGTGGGAGGCACTGTTTTATGGTGGTTCTCCTCCTGCCTCTCAGGTTGTTTGCAGTCCGTGTTGGCAGGGGGACTGAGGTCAACCCTGAGGCCCCTCACATGTGGGGTGCCCCATGGGTCAGTCCTCTCTCTCCCCTCCTGTTCAACATCTATATGAAGCTGCTGGGTGAGATGATCTGTGGTTTTGGGCTGAGGTATCATCAGTATGCTGATACCCAGCTTTTTATCTCCACACCAAACCAACCCAGTGATGCCCTTGACGTGATACCCCGATGCCTGGAAGCGGTACGGGTCTGGATGGGGAGGAACAGGCTTCGACTCAACCTGGCCAAGACCGAGTGGCTGTACATACCGGGATCTCAGATTGTGCAGGATGTTCCATCTTTGGTTATGGGAGGAGAGGTGTTACCGCCCGTAGAAAGGGCGTGCAATTTAGGCGTCCTCCTGGATGCACGGCTCAGTTTGGAAGATCATGTAGGAGCTGTGGCCAGAGAGGCATTTGCTCAGGTTCGCCTTGTGCGCCAGTTGCGCCCCTATCTGGACCGAGATGCCTTGCATACGGTTACCCATGTGCTTGTTACCTCCCGTATAGACTACTGCAATGCTCTCACATGGGGTTGTCCTTAGGACCACATGGAGGCTTCAACTGGTACAAAATGCAGCCGGGTTGTGATGGGGTATCCCGATACTCCCATATTACACCCTCCTGCGTGAGCTGCATTGGTTGCGGTTGCCCTCCGAGTGAGATTGAAGGTGCTGGTAATCACCTATAAAGCCCTTCATGGCTTAGGTCCAGGGTATTTGCGGGAGCACCTACTGCCAGCAACGACTTCCATCGCCCGTGGCTCCCACAGGCAGGGCCTCCTCAGGGTGCCGTCAGCCAGACAGTGTCGACTGGCGACCCCCAGGGAGAGAGCCATCTCTGGAGTGCGCCTTGGAATCAGCTGCCCTTGGAGCTTCAGATGGCTCCTGACCTTTGATCCTTCCATCGCGACCTGAAAGCATGTCTTTTTCAACTGGCCAACCTGGACTGATGGGGATTTTTATTAATTTGTTTGTCGGTTTTAATTCTGTAATTGGGATTTATTTATTTAATGGTTTTTTAAATTTTTATATTCTTTGTTTTTATTGTTGAGCACTCTGAGTCCTTCAGTAGATAGGCTGACATAAATCCAATAAATAAATAGATAAATAGATAGATAGATACATAAATAGATAAATAAATAAATAGCCCAGTTTCCTCCCTTTGCCATCCTGCTGCCTTTTGCCCGCTAAGCAGGTCCTTCCCTGTGGTGAAGCATCCAGCCCTGCTTTGCCCTCTCTAGCCGAGAGTCAACAATCATGTTCTCCAGTTAGATATTTGCTCGGCAGAAACTTCAGTCACCTGGTTACTATCTCTGAAAAGCTATGTGTGGAATGCACTTTTGCTTTCGAGCTGCTGCTCTTTCAAACCCCTTCTGCCCCCCTCCCTTTCTGTTGGTAACTCTAAAAAGACCATAGAAATGTTTTATGCGTTGACATCCTGTTCCCAGCCCGTCTTAAGAGTTTCTGTTCTCCGTCCTGCAGTCTGCGTCATGCTGAGGCTCAACCCCCCCTGGCTCCTGTGCCAGGGCTCCACTGTGACTTGGGCCAACAGGTTCCAGGAATGCCCGGATGTGCCAGGGAGGTTCGACCGGGAATTCTGTGTCCTGGGCTCTGAAGGATTCACCACAGGATGGCACTGGTGGGAAGTGTCCGTGCAGGGGGACTACAATTCCACGGTCGGGGCAAAGCATGCTGGGCCATGGGGTGGCCAAGGAGTCCATCCGCAGGAAGGGGAGCTTCCAGCTGAGCCCCAGGAGGAATCTGGGGCTGTGGGGAGGGGCTGTTGGGGAAGACTGCTTTCTCCAAGGTTCCAGAGATTCTGTACAGCTCGTGGCGAGGCTGCGGGTGAGGCTGGACTGCGAGGCAAAAGAAGTGGAATTCCTGGATGCAGAGGCGAGGCTTCCCTCCACACCTTCCGGATGTGGCCCTTCCTGGGGAGGCGCTCTGGCCCTATCTGGGCCAGGTGGGGGTCACCCTTTCAATGTGAGGAAAAAGTGTGACCAAGAACTTTCAAGTGATTAAGCAACAAATGTGGTGAGAGCAGTGGTAAAATGGGGCAAAACAAATTTATCACTTGCGATATCCATTTTGTGCTCAACTGTGGTTTGTTGAGATAGGTGGTCTCCCCTCCTGGCATACACGAATTCCTCATCATTTTGCCATGCTCATTCCAGGCAGGCTGGTTGGGGGCTGCCAAGAGCTTCGTGGCTTCGACTGACCGAGAGGTGGTTGGACTGTGGCGCAGTGATGCCTCCTGGCCCCTCTGAGCCCCCTTGAAGTGCCCCTTGTTTGGCCAAAACCCTCGATGCGCCTCCTGCCAGGTGCTGCACCCTTGTTGTCGTTAACATGATGTTTCTCAACCTGGGCACCCGGGAGATGTGCGGACTTCAACTCCCAGAATTCCTAGTCAGCAGAGCTACCTGGGAATTCAGGTGTTCAGGCCCGCATCCTCCAGGTGCTGCCAAGGTTGGGCATCCCTGCCTGACTCTGTGGCTCTCAGTTTACATGAGAGTTAAAAGTTTAAAGGGCCATTATAATCAGTAAAAGTGATACCTTAATACCCATGTTATTCTACATTTGTTACTCTGAACTTATTAAAAATGCAACATGTTTATGTTTTATTTCTATTGTTTATTAAGGCGGTTTACAGACATTGAATAAGTTTTTAAGATTACCTTTTAAAGCGTCCATGACAGAATTAGAAGTTAGCAGCAAATCATTTTAAAAGGTATAAGAAATTAGGAGCTGGGATAGCCAAAACAACAAGTCAGCCAATGGGAACTGTTTGGTGACTGAGAAACAGGATCTGTTGATGATAGGTCAGACAGCTCGGAGCCTGGGCCTAGCTTAGCTGCTCTCTCTTAAGAAAGAAGTTCTGTGCTCACAGCTTGTGTGCTTCTGATTGTGAGTTCTGGTTGCTTCTACTTCTGCCACGTTGAAAGAGCTGCATGGGTATTGTATACATGCCTCATGTGTTATATTGTTGCATATAAGAAGTTTCTTCTATGAATGAATCCAGCTGAATTATTTACTTGAGTGCTGGGTGAAAGCTGCAAATTCTTAACAGGTGCCACCCCCAAAGGCCCCCTGGGAAGGGCATGTTTTTGGCAGCCCTTGAAGTGGGGCCAGCAGGGAGGTTGTCCCTGCGGGTGGGAGGGAGCCCCACAATGACCTCCAATGCCCCTAAGGAGAGGGGGGAACCCTTACCTGGTGCTCTGTGGCCATCAGGGATGGACAGAGGAGATGGGTTGGGGATGATGGTCTTTCAGCTATCCTGGCCTGAGCCACAGAGGGCTTTGAAAGCAGAGCTGCAAGTTGCACTCGAAACAGCAGCCGCCACAACATCTGGAGTGTGATGTGGCCACACCAAGACTGGCCGGTGAGCACAATCAGGACCAGCCAAAATTTCGGGGTAGACTTCAAGGGCAACCACCCCCCTCCATGTACTGAATTACAGTAGCCTAACCGGCCCAGTGACAGGAATTAATGGGTGGAAGCTTTTGAAAGGAAGTTCCAGCCTAGAAGTAAGAAGAAAATTCCTGACCGTGAGTACAATTAAAGAATGGAAAAACTCCTTTCCCAGAGTTGTGGCTGCTCCATCACTGGAAGGTTTCTAGAAGAGGCTGCACAACCATTTGACCGGATGGTATAAAGCAGCGGTTTATAGTGTTCAATTTGAGGAGCAAGCGGTGATCTCTCTGCCACTCGCAATTCTTGCGCTACAGTAATCCTATCAGAAATGCAAACTACACCGTGTATTAATTTGGGATATCAAATTAATGGAAGGGGTTTTTTTGTCAGTTAATGGTATTCTGTGTTAAGCTTTGGTGTGGTGTTTGTGAGGCTCTCTACTGTCTTTATTTGGCTACTGTGGTAAAGTCGCCCCCTGAATCTTGATTTAATGTGTAAATACATACAGAATAAAAGAGTTGGAAGGGACCTTGGAGGTCTTCTAGTCCAACCCCCTGCTTAGGCAGGAAACCCTACACCACTTCAGACAGTCATCCAACATCTTCTTAAAAACTTCCAGTGTTGGAGCATTCAACACTTTCTGGAGTCAAGTTGTTCCACTGATTAATTGTTCTGTCAGGAAATTTCTCCTAAGTTCTAAGTTGCTTCTCTCCTTGAATAGTTTCCACCCGTTGCTTCTCGTCCTGCCTTCAGGGGCTTTGGAGAATAGCTTGACTCCCTCTTCTTTGGGGCAGCCCCATAGATACTGGAACACTGCTACCATGTCTCCCGTAGTCCTTCTTTTCATTAAAGTAGACATACCCAGTTCCTCCAACCGTTCTTCATACGTTTTAGTCTCTAGTCCCCTAATCCTCTTGGTTGCTCTTCTCTGCACTCTTTCTAGAGTCTCAACATCTTTTTTACATCATGGCGACCAAAACTGGATGCAGGATTGCAAGGGTGGCCTTACCAAGGCCTTATAAACTGGTATTAACACTTCACGTGATCTTGAATCTCTCCCTCTGTTGATGCAGCCTGAGAACTTTATGTTGGCTCTTTTGGCAGCTGCTGCACCCAGCTGGCTCATATTTAAACGGTCGTCCACCACGACTCCAAGATCCCTCTCACAGTTACTACTACTGAGCAAAGTGCGACATATCCTGTATCTGTGCATTGTGTTTGAAGCAATGAAGACACGTGGTCAAATTTGGAATGGAATTGCTTGCTTTATTCAGTCAGCCTTCTCTCTCTATATCTACTTCTTAAACAATCCCTTTCCCATCACTGGATAAATTGTAACCGTATTACAAGTTATTCATTAGTATTTGCTTCACAGCTTTTACCTATTCTTTATTTAAGGATTAACCTATGTTCCAGTTCCTATGCATGCTCAGCTGTTATCTTGTTTTCCTAAAGCAACTTCTTTCATCTTCCAGCGGCATTGTGTCTGCACGTAAAACTCCTTATCTGAGGTTCGCCATCCGAGACAGAAGTTTTACTGCACGTATATAATACCTACAGTGTTTTTCTTGCCTAAATGTAGAACCTTACTTTTTTCACCATTGAATTCATTTTGTTACCAGCCAATGTTCAAGTCTGTCCAGATCCTTCTGACTCTGAAGCCCATCTTCTGGAGTGTTGGCTATTCCTGCCAACCTGGTGTCCTCTGCAAATTTGATGAGTTCCCCATTTATCCCCTTGTCCAAGTCATTGATGAAGATGTTGAAGAGTGCTGGGCCTAAACTAGACCCTTGGGTTTATTCACTGCATCCTTCCTCCAGGTAGATGCAGTTCCTTTGAGGACCACATGTTGAGTGCAGTTGGTCAGCCAGTTACGAATCCATCTGGTGGTGATGCCGTCTAACCCACATTTTTCTATTTTATCAAGTAGTAGGTTATGGTCTACTTGATCAAATTGCCTTACTGAAATCCAAGAAAATTATATCGACAGCTTTCCTCTGGTCAACTAATTTTGTCACTTTGCAAAAGAATGTGAAAAGATTAGTCTGGCATGATCTGTTTTTAACAAACCCATGTTGGCTTTCAGTTATTTCTTCATTTGCATCTGGGTGTTCGCCGGTTCGCTGCTTGATTATCTTTTCCAGAATCTTCTCTGGTATTGAGGTCAGGCTGATGGGTATGAGAATAGCTTCTTGGGCGAGTAATCCTCTTCTTCCTCCTCAAGGAAAATCAGTTGCCTTTTTGACAAAGCAAAACTTTTGAGAACGTTTGGAGAAGATTTCTCCTCACCAGCTTTCAAAAAGGTGGTAAGAACACAGAATCCTGAGACTGGAAGGGACCTTGGAGGTCTTCTAGTCCACCCCCCTGCCCAAGGCAATAGCCCTTATTCCATCCTGGAGAAATGGTTGTCCGATCGTTGTTTGAAAACCTCCAGTGACCAAGAGAACCCACAACTCTTAAGGGCCTTGGTGGCTCAGGCTGTTAATTGCCTGCACTTAAGTTCCAGCTGCCTACAACTGCCGTAGGCTCGAATCCCACCAGGCTCAAGGTTGACTCAGACTTCCATCCTCTCGGGGTAGGTAAATTGAGGACCCAAGATTGTTGGGGGCAATTAGCTGACCTTGTAAAAATGCCGCTTAGTAATAAGCAGGCAGATACAATGGAAGGAAGGCTATTGCTGAGCACACTGGGTTGTATCCCAAAATTGTAAGCCAGCCCTGAGTCTCGGAGAAGGGCGGCATATAAATTAAAAATAAATAAAAATAAATAAATAAAAACTCTGAGGAGCAAGGTGTTCCTCTGACTACTTTCTCGCTGCCGGAAAGATAAGAGGAAAGCAAAGCAGGCGGACTCTTCCCCCAGAACCTTCCAAGCCTGGCTCTCGATATGAAGGCTGCTCTGTGTGTGTCTCTTTCCAAGGCTCCAGAAAGAAGAACTAAACAAATGGTAAGGAATGTGGAGGCCCATCGACCTCCAAAGTCATCAGCAACTCTCCCGGCTCTTTGCCAGCTGGGTGACTGGGCTCCTTTCTGTATCCTAAACTGGCACTTTCCAAGGATAAGCAGAATATTTGAGGATGTAGAGGAAAAGTCGGCTTCCTTCCCTCTCCGGCAATGAAATGAATATGGGGGTGAATTTGCCTTTCATGGATTCCTCTTCATTCAATCCGGCATCTGAATTCAACACAGATGCACAAATCTAAACTGTGTGATGCTGTTAGATGTGGCTACTGAGCTCCAGGAGGAAAGGATACTCAGGTCAGTCCCAGAGGGTTACAAAGGGCCTCAGGAAAAGGGATGTGCGACCCACCCCTGGTCCTTGGGACTGTCTCACAAACACAACCCTTCATGATTGCACTTCGGCTACTTGGCAAGTGGCTCATCATCTCTAAGCCAGCAATAAGCACTTAAAGTCTTCTCTGCCGCTTCCTGGTACTTTCTCTAGGCTTTGCTGGCTGAGGAATTCTGGGAGTTGAAGTCCACACGTCTTAAAGTGGCCGAGGTTGGAGAACCCGGCAAGTCTAGGCCTCCTGCCCGTCTCTTCTTCTGCGAGGCCTCCTGCGGGCGGTCCAGGCACACAGCAACCTCTTTTGTGGTCGGTCTCTCAAAGAGAAGCCTGGGGGGGGGTCGCTCTGAGCGAAGGACGGAAGAAGAAGAGGAAGAAGAAGGTGGGCAGACTGACACCTGAGCACCTGAGGTGGGTGGGAAAGTCGGTCCCAGAGTCCAGAGAGCTTTAGGACTGGCCCTTTGGTCACCCCAGAGCAGCTCCTCCACCTGGGTGCACCGGCCAGTCTTGGGGTGTGAGCTGCCCCGTCTGCCCGTCTCCATATCCCCCCACTCCCCTCCCCTCCCTTGCTGGCACAGCGGAGTCGGCAGGTGCTTTCCCAAGGCGTAGGGGGCGAGAGCAGGAAGTGCTCCCCTCAGGCGGCCTGTCTAGGAGGGAGGGAGGGAGGGAGGGGGTGTGTGTGTGTGTGTGCGCGCGCGCGCGTGCGCACACGTGTTTCTCTTCTCTCCCTCCCACCGGGGTCCAGCAGAGGCGAGACGGTCAGCGGCCGCTGTCCAGTGCTGAAACCCCGACCTCCCTCGCCTTTCTGGGTGCGGCTGGCTGGGAGCCGCTTGAAACCCCCTCAGTGTCGATCCTCTCTGCACGCCCCCCCGGGCACCGTTCTGGCCGTGCTTCCAAGACCTTCCCTGCGCAGCACCAGGGAATCCTGGCCGGTCCCTTCCCCGGATCCCTCCACTGGATAGGGGGTCCCAGGCAGCCCCCGGGGGCGGGGAAGGAGGAGGAGACTCTGCGGGGTCTCTTCGGAGCCCCCCCGTTTCAGGGCCCCGGTGGGAGTCTCGCCTGGGCGGTTCCAGGCACCTGAGAGGAGCCTCCCCGTCCCCCGCCAGTCCCTGTCAGAGAGGCTCCCCTGCTCCTCGCCCCGAACTAGGCCGGGCCACCCCGGGGAGGAGCAGCAGCGCCCGGGGAAGCGGCCTTCGCTTCCCGGGGATTCTGGCCGCCACCCGGACGCCCTGGAGCCCCGCGGAAGCATCGGCGGCCACGGAGGGAATCCCGGGCGGCTACCCCATGGGGAGGCTCTGCTTTCCGGCGGGCGGGCGGGAGGGAAGCCTCCTCGCGTGGAGAGGCTGCCGGAGCCCCGGGACCCGGAGAGGAGCCGTGGGGGTTTAGAGGGCGGGGCCTCCCAGGGCGGGGCGGGGCAGGACCGCCGCTTCCACTGCGCAGGCGCCAAGTCCGCTCAGCCTTGCGGGGAGCTTCCAGGCTGACCTTGGCTGACCCCAGGCGCGGAAGCGGCGCCTTCTCGGCTCCGGCCGAAGCTGCCTGTCTCCCGCCCGTTGCCCGACAGACGGAGGCCCTCGCAGGGGAGGGGGCTGCGCTGGGCGGACGGAGCTTTAGGTGAACTTTCCCCTGAAACGGCGCCCCGACTCCCCGAAGGGCTGGGGTGGGCTCCAAGCGGGGCGCACCGGACGTGGCTCCTGCTCTTCCGAGGGGTTGAAGGGGCGGAGGGGAAGGGAATCAGAGAAGGAAGGGAGGCAGAGACTAGAAAGGGGGGGCGGAGAGGAAGGGGGCTGAGGCAAAGGGGGCGGAGAGGGAAGGCTGAAGGAAAGGGGCGGAGAGAACAGGCTGAGGAACGCAAACGGGGTCGGGAGAACAGAACTAAAGGGAGGAGTCAGGGACCTCAGAATGGGCTCTGGAACAGGCTCAGAACAAGGGAGGCTGAAGACACTTCTCCGGGGAACTCGGAACTTTCTCCAGGCCGTGTGCAAGAGCCCCCTTGCTTGGCCGCTTCTCTGCCCCCCTTCCCCCGGGGCTGTGTGTGGAGGGGCGCTTGATGCCCCTGGACGTTAAGCGGTGGAGGGTTCAGAGCCTGTTCCCTGCTGGGGAGGGGCTGAGCCGTCCCCACCGAGAAGGAGCCAATGGGCAGCTTTCCCTACCAGGGTCTGCAAAGGGGACTCAAGAGCCCCATGGCGGCCTCAGGGGAGGAGACGCTGGAGGGGCAGCTGGGCCAGGAGGCCACCTGCCTGCTCTGCCTGGACTTCTTCGAGCAGCCCATGGTCCTCTCCTGCGGGCACAACTGCCGCCACTGCCTGGCCCAGCTGGGCCCTGAGGCTTCCTGCCCCCAGTGCAGAGCCAAGGTGGAGCCCAGCAGCGCCTGCCCCAACCAGGCCTTGGCCAACATGGTTCACCTGGTGAAGAGGCGTCGGCTGTCAGAGGGAGCCCAGGAGGAGAGCAGCGGCCAACGGCTGTGCCAGGAACAGGCAGCCCCTGCAGAGCTTCTGCTCCCGAGAAGAGCCTCCTCTGCCCAGGCTGCCTGGAGGGGCCCAGGGCCACCCCTCCTCTCTGCCCGAGGCTGCCCAGCAGTACAAGGTAGGCACCAACTCCCTGGGGTTCTCCATCAGGCACAGGGGTCCCCCGAAGTCCCCTGAAAGATGGGAAGAGCTGCCTGGCAGCAGTGAGAGGCCCAGAAAGGCTCCCAAGTTCAGAAATGGCGGAGGAGAACCAGGCTCTTTTAGGCAGAGAGAGGAGAAGGTGAGGGAGACCAACTCTCAGTTGCTCGAATCCTCGTGGGCCCCTGCCTGCCCCTGAGGGCCCCCAGCAGGACCTCTCCTTGAGTGTGGCATGGGGGTCCCTGTGGCCCCTCTGTGGGGCTGCTGCCATTTGGGACCCAAGAATGGGACCCTCTCTTCCTTGTGCAGGACCTGCTGGATGGCCTCCTGGAGCCCCTGAGGAAGGAGGAGCAGAAGGTGCTGCATCAGAGGCAGGCAGAGGAGGAGAGCCGGCAGCAGTGCCAGGTGGGTCTCTTGGGGAGGTGGCAGGAAGCAGCCCGAGGAAATCTCCCTCTGAGCCCCCCCTCTTCTGCCCCCCAGAAGCTACTTGCAAGCGAGAAGCAGAAGGTGGGGCTGGTGCTGGAGTCCCTGCAGGAGCTGCTCCGGGAGAAGCAGCCGGTTTGGCTGGGCTGGCTGGCCGAGCAGGAGGAGAAGATGGAGGCCGAGTGGGGGTGGCCCTGGCCCAGCTCTCCAGTTAGGCCTCCCGCCTGCAGCAGCTGATGGCCCAGATGGAGAGGAAGTGCCGCCAGGCAGACAGGGAATTCTTGCAGGTGTGGGGGGCCCTCACTGGCCTCAAGGGGAGCAGAGGGTTCCTGGGGGAGGGAGACTGGCCACCATTGCAAGGCGGCACCCATGTCTCTTTTCTCTTTCAGGACATCCAGGACACCATAGACAGGTAGGCGCTGTCTTGCCCTTCCCCCCTGGTTTGTGGATTAGTTTGTGCTCAGAATTTCTGGTGCGGCTGCATCCTTTTGGATTTTGAGGCCGAGAGGTGCTGGTTGTGGGGCCTTTGGTGCTCTCGGAGCTCGACTGACTTCCTGCAGACGTTTCATTATCTGACTTATTCTGTCCTAGGCCTCCCCAAAAAGCACTAAGTCAATTCTGGGTCCTGGCAAAACCTCTTTTATTACAATAATGTGAATTTATTTCATTCACAGCCAACGGCTTGGCAAACTGTCTTGCAAAGGTATGCTAATTAGCTCAGGCCTTATCAATCCTGGAACGCTGCCTTGTAAATAGTTCCACACTCAGTGCTGACAGGGAAGGGCTGGGTTATACAGACAAATCTCCTCAAGGCTCAAACGAGCTAGCGAGTTGTTTCCTGCAAAAGCCCCCTCCCCTTTTCCTTCTCTTTTAATCCTGATGGGAGGGGGCATTCATCATCCACCTGTGCCCTTACTCCCACATTGACCCTGAATTTGTAATTGTTCCTTCCTTTTGGCATCTCTGTGCATGCACAGGCTGGGGACCAGTTCCAGAAGCTCCCAAACCTCAGTGCTGTCCAAGCCTGAAGGCAGCTGATGACTGCCAGCCTGCCCTGGCCCCATCTCTGCTTCTGACGCAGAGCCCTCATCCGAACCTTCTTCAGCCTCCAAGACTGTCCCATGTTCCTCCCCAACCTCCTCACTACTGTCCGACTCTGTTGCCGGTTGCGGCAGCTGCCGGCCAGCCACAACACTGACTAGGTAACACCATCAGTGCTGGGAGGGAGTGGGGTTCGCTCCCCCTTGATACACAAGTAGGTTGCTGTCAGTTGGGAGCTGTTTATGGCTCAGTGGTTGCTCAGGTGTTGTAAACAACACAGATGAGGCACCATCAACGCAGACCGACAGTCCAACAGCAAACCACAACCTAACCAGGGAGCCCCCAAGGAGAGATCAACAGTCCCAGCAATTCTGTCAGGGCAAGCCAGGATTGCAGGCAGTCCTCGACCTCCGACCACAGCTGAAGCCAAGATTTTTGTTACTAAGTGAGACAGTCATTAACTGAGTTTTTACAACCTTTCTTGCCACACTGGTTAAGTGTATCAGTGCCGTTGATAGGCTAGTAACCTGTTTGTTCAGTGAATCTGGCTCCCCCATGGGCTTTGGTCATCTGACAGTCACATGACCTTGGGATCCAGCAATGGTCCTAAGTGTGAGCCCATTACCAAGCATCTGCATTTGGATCCCGTGGCCGTAGGGACACTGCAAAGGTTGAAACTCTGCAAAATGGCCGGAAGGCACTTTTTTCACTGCCGTTAACTTTGAACGTTCACAAAATGAACAGTTGAGGGTTACCTGTATGTGAAAGGAGAGCAAACTGCACTCCTCTGTAATACTGATGATGTTGCTTAGTTGGGTAATGAAAGGTCTGCAAGAAAACAACCGAGCCCCAAGGACCCTTAGGGGCAAGCTTCTTCTGCTGGAGGTTCCCTTTCTCCACAGCCATTCAACAAAAAAACAGATTTTGAATACATTTTTTGTTTCTAGAAACATATCATTGGGTGAACAGTGTGGTCCGGGAATTTCTTACATTTTAGTGCAAATATGACAATATTCTTTTAAATTATTTATTGTTCTGTGTTTTTATTTGTGAGCCGCCCCGAGTCCTTTCAGAGAGGGGGTGGCATACAAGTCCAAGTAAAATTATACATATATATATATATATATATATATTCTTCATATGGACTTTTTTCCTATCTAGCCCTGCCCCGACCGTGAGAGGGTTGCCGGAAACTCAAAACGCTGTGGTTTATATATTTGGACATGATGGTTTGTCATCTCACCTTTTTTATCATCACCTACTGACCATTTTATGGACAATAATGGCCTTAAAGACTTATTCACCTTGAGTTACAGGCCCTGGGGAATGTCCCCTGTCCCTGATGTGGTCTATTGGACTATCGAAGGCCTACCTTAATGACGGATCCTGGGATCCCGAGAGATGGCATAGCGCAATCAGGGATTTTAGCTGCAAAGCAGGGGTTTTAAGGGACTTGTGTAATTTTTAACTAAATTTTTAAAGGGGTTAAGGAAGGGGTGGGATGTAGGCCCGGTTGGAACTTGGGGGTTTCCGTCAGACCAATTTCAATTCCAGTCCAGGTCAGGAGCAGGTGGGACGGGAGTGGATGGGGTTGAGGGTGCTCGGGGCTCTAGGGAAGGGGTGGGATTGCAATCCCCACGGCATTGGGAATGGCAGAAGATGGAGGAACGGAGGACCGTGTGGAGCTTGAGGAGCGCCCG
Organism: Naja naja; assembly: GCA_009733165.1. Taxonomy (NCBI): domain Eukaryota; kingdom Metazoa; phylum Chordata; class Lepidosauria; order Squamata; family Elapidae; genus Naja; species Naja naja. Next base: position 52,293 of record SOZL01000140.1, read on the forward strand.
CTATCTTTGAGTGGTGAGTGCGCTCTGATCCTCT
>SOZL01001422.1:0-18303 GCA_009733165.1 Naja naja
GGATATTAGGTGTAGGTTTATCTCCTGCCACAATGCCAAGTAAAGGTTTGTGATCTGTAACAATGGTGAATGACCTGCCATACAGATATTCATGAAATTTCTTAACAGCTGCAACAACTGCTAAAGCTTCCTTGTCCAGTGGCTATAATTCCTCTCTGCTTTGGACAGCGTCTAGAGTAAATGCAATTGGGGCTTCCCGTCCATTGGGAAGCCTGTGACTCAAACCCCCCCCCCACTCCAAGGGGATGCATCACAAGTCAGAACAACAGGTAAATTCTCAGAGAATTGTATCAACACAGCATCAGACGTTGATTATCTACTGTTAAATGCTGACTGTTCCTTCCGCCCCAGATCCAAACAGCATTCTTATCAAGTAGGCGTGTTAAGGGCTCAGCAATAGATGCTTTGTGAGGTAGAAACATGTGATAAAGTTAATAAGTCCAAGGAAGGCTTGCAAATCAGCCTTGCATCGAGGTTTAGGGGCTTCATTGATTGCTTTAACCTTGGCATCAGTAGGATGGATGCCCTGCTTGTCAATCATATACCCCAGGAACTCAACTCTGTCTGTTTTGAGTGTACATTTGTCTTCCTTGACTTTTAACCCCGCTTTTCTGAATCTTTTCCATTCTGAGTTTAAAAATCCCCTCTTCTGCCTCACTGCCATCAGAATCAGAGTCTATTTGTTCAAATGAGTAGATGTGGATTTATCCCCATCAGAATGGCTTGAGGCCTGGCTTGAAGCCTTATTAATCTTTTCATGGCCGCTGCTGAGGGACTTGGTGGCTTCCTGAAACAGCTTCTTCAATGGCCTCTTTAAGCGTGATCTTAGGTTTCATTAATAGTTTGCTTTGTAAAACCTTATCCTTAAGGCCTAAAACAAACCGATCACGCATGGCCTCTTCTAAGTTGGTAAAGTCACAAGCACCCCCAATGTCCCTTAAACTTGCCATGAAGTCATTAACATTTTCGCTATCCCCTTGATCCCGGCGGTAAAATTCGTGTCTCTTAATGAGGCCGCGATACTTGTGGGCGTAATGGGCTCTCAAAGTCTTTCTAATTGGGCCATTCCATTACCTTCAGCTCTGCTGCTCCCGCCATAGCGCCTTCGCCATTTTGAAGACTGCCGGACGCAGTGGTCGTGAGAAAGACCGCCCTCTTCCGTCTCGAGGGATGCCGGCGAGATCGTTTCCCAGGAACATGTGGAAACGATCCGCATACGATTCCCAGTCTTCGTCACCGGATCGAACGGTGCTGGGGGTGTTCAGCGCGCCATCTACATCAGTTGCTTGTTGCGTCGCGTGGTCTTCTCTTCAGGGAAATCCCATCCTCGTCGCCAGTGTTAAGTTTGCATGAAGAGTCAGGCGGCGAGAGTTCCAGCAAAAGACTTTATTAGTGACTACAGCTCGAATAGACCCAGTTCTGGCAGCTGGACTGCTTCTTATAGCCTGCAGCCGTAGCTGCCAATCCAATGGAGTGCAGGGATTCTTCCAGCACTATTTAAACCAATACCATTTGACATTTTACAAGAACAGTTCAAATAAACCAATAACATTCAAACCTACATACATAACAGGATAGATTTAGAGAGATGGCAAACATTATGGGATCAGAATTATAAAATGACAATGTCAACTGCATATAAAGAAAATTTGTATAAGATGTTTTACAGGTGGCACCTATCCCTGAGAAGGATTGCAAAAATGTTTAAGGATAAATCGGACAAGTGTTGGAAATGTCACCAGATACCAGGTTCCTATTACCATATGTGGTGGACTTGCACTGATGCAAAAAGATATTGGACTAAAATCCACACGTGGTTGGAAAAAATGACACAACAACATATAGACTTGAAACCTGAGATATTCTTATTGGGAATTGTACCAGAGACATTCAGCAAAGAGTTGAAATATTTGATTGTTAATGTATTAACAGCTGCTAGAATTGTATTTGCTAAAAATTGGAGAAATGACAAGATACCTCATAGGAGGAAGTGATTAAGAAAATTTTGGATTGTGCCGAAATGAGTAGATTAACATTTGAAATTAGAGATCAAGAAGAAAAACAGTTTTACAAGATATGGAGTATGTTTTATCAATGGTTAGATAAAAAGCTTGGTAATATAGGGATATAATGGAGATAAATAAAATTGTTGAATGAAAATATAATATAGAGATTATAATACTGTAGAGAGTTAATAATAATGATATTGGTTAATAGAGGAGATAATTTAGGTAATGTATGAATTAAAATGCATAAGTTTTGAGTCTCTCAAATAGAAAATAGCTGGTTGTATTTTCTTTTTTTTATTACCTCTTGTTTGCATTGTATAGCTTTCTTCTTTTCTGTAATAGAGAGTATTGATGGTGAGGAGATGGCACTGAGATTTGTGACCGACCGACACACTTGAAATTGTTATTGGTTTATGTTTTTATGTTTGTTTGTCTTGTTTGTTTTTGGAAAATAATAAAATTTATATATAAAAAAAAGAAAGAAAAGAGCCCCCTGGTAAGAATAGGAAAAAGTGAAAGCCAGAATTAAAGGGTGGTGGTTTGATATCCCCGCCCCCCCGCCGGAAGACAGCAGTGAGGAAAGTGGTTTCCGCCACAAATAGAAAGAGGAAGCCATTAATTATGGAGTAAAGAGCAGAAATTCTTTTAAATTCTTTTTATTAAAAAGAGCTTTGGTGGCTCAGGCTATAAATGCCTGCTCTTAAGATCCAGCTGTCTACAATTATTGTAGGCTCGAATCCCACCAGGCTCAAGGTTGACTCAGCCTTCCATCCTCTCGGGGTAGGTAAATTGAGGACCCAAGATTGTTGGGGGCAATTAGCTGACCTTGTAAAAATGCCGCTTAGTAATAAGCAGGCATATACAATGGAATGAAGGCTATTGCTGAGCACATTGGGTTGTGCTCCAAAATTGTAAGCCGCCTGAGTCTTCGGAGAAGGGCATATAAATGTAATTAAAAAAAAAAAAAAAACTGGACTGGACTGTTTGAACTTATAGAATTAAACTAAAGAGATCAAGAAAAGAATACTGGATTTACTTTTGTTTTTGAATTATTCTTGTTTCCTGACTTTTTAAACTTTTAAAATACTTACAATTAAATATAATCTTTAAAGTTAAAAGGGAAAGCAGTGCAACAGTGCCACCTGTTTTGCCACCTGCTTTGGAAGCCATATTAAGATTCGATGCTCCCACGCTGCCACAATGGAGCCTGAGAAAGTGGGAGGGAGGAATTCATTTGAGTATATCTAGTTAGACAAAATAAAATTCTTTTGTTGGTTCAAGGTCACTGAGTGTGGCGCATAATGAAATGGGAATCTTACTTTAGGATGGATGGTGATTGGACCATGTGATGTGGTGATGGCTAAAGTGGCATGGATTTGTAGTTTTGACTTTTGCAAGGAAGCCCGAAACTTTCAGATTTGGAATTCCACAGATGTGCCAGTTATTATCCAAATAAAGGTATCTTTGAGATATGTCTGTCTTGGAGTTGTTGATTGGAATGGAGGGTTGCTGGAACGCTGACACCACCTACAGGAAAGAAGAATTTGAAAACAGAGGGAGAAGGAGAAATGATTATTGGACTATCAGGCTGATCTTGACAGCTGGAAAGAGTGAAGATAAAGATACAAGTGTTTACAGAGATAGAGTGTTACACTGAGAACTCGTATTGAAAACAGTGTAACTCTCAGACACTAAAAGAAACAAAAAAGATACAAAGAAATAGAAAACTAGATCTCCTTCTACTGAACTGTTTGGATTAAAGTTTCCTTTCTTTTGTCAGCTGCTTTGATCAATGTGGCAAAATTGCACTGTGGAACTTAACAAAGGGAAACAAATGAAGTCTGGATGCTGAAACTTGGTGATATAAGGTGAATTGCAATTGGACAAACAAACCATATCCTTCCTATATGTTTTGATAGTTAAATTTTTTAGGTTATAATATTAGAATTTTTTAGTGGATTTTAACATGATTTTTTTCTTTTTTTTTCTGAATACCTTTTTACTATTGCTTTTTTTCCTTTTCTCAAATTTAATTTTTGTATTTTCCTTTTTTCTTCTTATTTTATATATATTTGATATTACTCTCTTTCTCTCTCTTTGTTTTTCCCCTCTCTTTTTGTTAGCTATTTTTTATTCTTATTTTTCTTTCCCCCTCTGCTAGCTTTTTTTTTTAAAAAGAAGGGAAAAACTATTTTCATTTTTATTTTTTATTGAACTTTTTTCTTTTGGACACTATTTTTACCTTCTCTTTGGATTGTATAACTTTATTTACATGGAATATATTGGATTAGTGTATAAATGAGCCCAAAGAAATTTTTTTTGGCAGAAAGACCCTGTTGTGCATTATAATTTGGCTTTACATACAAGATGGATTATAAAAAGATCATCAAGAGACAACAAATACAATATCAAAAAATGAAGAAAACAATGACATCCACTCTGTAAGGCATCCAGAAAGTATCCAGGATATCAATCACTCTGAGACATATTCTCTCCAATTGATTTATTAGAAACAGATCTGGTACATCTAAGGCATTTTCCAAAGTGAAAGAACTTCCATGCACTACACAGAATCTACCTTTTTCTCCTCCCACTTCTACACTTTGTAAATCATGAGAACCAATTAACTGCAACTGGAATTTCTTGGTACAACATACAGAATAACCTTGAACTATATGGATATTTATTAGAGGTTAAGGTAGAAGAAGAGCAATTTAAAGAAACAATGATTGCTTGGGGAAAAATTTGGATATGGGATTGATTTAGAGAAATGGCAAAAATTGTGGTCTCAAAATTACAAAATGACAATGTCAACAGCATATAAAGAAAATTTGTATAAGATGTTTTACAGGTGGCACCTATCCCCGAGAAGGATTGCAAAAATGTTTAAGGATAAATCAGACAAGTGTTGGAAATGTCACCAGATACCAGGTCCTATTACCATATGTGGTGGACTTGCGCTGATGCAAAAAGATATTGGACTAAAATCCACACGTGGTTGGAAAAAATGACACAACAACATATAGACTTGAAACCTGAGATATTTTTACTGGGAATTGTACCAGAGACATTCAGCAAAGAATTGGAATATTTGATTGTTAATGTATTAACAGCTGCTAGAATTGTATTTGCTAAAAATTGGAGAAACGACAAGATACCTGCACAAGAGGAAGTGATTAAGAAAATTTTGGACTGTGCCGAAATGAGCAGATTAACATTTGAAATTAGAGATCAAGAAGAAAAACAGTTTTACAAGATATGGAGTATGTTTTATCAATGGTTAGATAAAAAAGCTTGGTAATATATGGATATAATGGAGATAAATAAAATTGTTGAATGAAAATATAATATAGAGATTATAATACTGTAGAGAGTTAATAATAATAATATTGGTTAATAGAGGAGATAATTTAGGTAATGTATGAATTAAAATGCATAATTTTTTTGAGATCTCTCCAAATAGAAAATAGGTGGTTGTATCTTTCTTTCTTTTTCTATTACTTCTTGTTTGCATTGTATAGCTTTTTTTCTGTAATAGAGAGTATTGATGGTGAGGAGATGGCACTGAGATTTGTGACCGACCGACACACTTGAAATTGTTATTGGTTTATGTTTTTTATGTTTGTTTATTTTGTTTGTCTTTGGAAAATAATAAAATTTTTATTTAAAAAAAAGAATAACCTTGAACTTGTCAGCTCCTCCACCCCCCTTCCCATTATGTTGGCAGCTGAATTTCAAAGCTGACACACTCCATCTTCAGCATTGTCCTCTGCTGCGTCCAGCCCTGGAAGACAAAGATTTTTGACTTGATGATTCAGCAAGAAAAGGCAATCACAATGCAGGTGGAAATTAACATGATTCTTCAAACAATGCAAGACCAAATTGGAAAAGTGGATGAAAAAATAGGGAAGGTGGAACGGAAAGTAGACAACATAGAAGAAAAAATAGAGAACATTCAACGATTGATGATGAAAAATGAAGAATGTGTGGTGGTGCTGCAAAAAAGCACAGGAGTATTGGCTTAGGACAGGGAAGAGGCTGGAGGAAATGTTGGATTTTAAAGTAGATCACCTACCAGAATGTTTTCTATTAGGAATTATGTCAAAAAAAAATACAAGAAAGATGAGCTTTATTTGATTATACACATTATTACTGCAGCAAGGATAGCATTTGCCCAGAACTGAAAAGAGACAGTTATACCAAGTGAAGAAGTAATAAACAAAATCTTGATATGCGCTGAAATGGACAAGTTAACTCTAGAAATGAAAAACAAAGATGAATTGGCATATTATGCAATTTGGGTAAATTCTATCACTGGTGGAAGCAGAGAAGAAGGTCTTAAGTTGGGAAAGAAGTTGCTGAAAGGGTAAATGATTGGATGAGATGAAAAGAAGATGAATGATGTTGGAAATGTAATATATGAATGAACAAATGTATATATGTATATATTTGAATAATTGTAGGTCTTGGTGTATTCGGGTCTTGTCCCGTGTAAGACTGAGAATACCTTGGCAACGTTTCGACGAAATCTCATCCGTCATCTTCAGGCTGGTGTCTTCAGCTTCGTTCTCCTGGGAGAAGTGTGTGATCGTGGCTGTTTTTCCCTTTTAAACTCTAGAGTTGGCTGTGTTGTTACTTCTTGATTGGTTTGTGGAGTTGATGTATGCAGATTGGATGGCTTTTTCCTGAGACCCTGTGTGGCTGAGGTGCTGGCTGTGTGTCTCTCAGCCTTTTGAATAATTGTTTATAGAAAAAATAAATATATATGATATTGACCCAAAATTATGTCAAACTGACTTCACCATGTTCAATGTTTTTAATTATTTTGTTCAATAAAAAAAATTAAAAGAAAAAAGAAAAATGAAGAATGGATGGGGAAAATAGAAGAGGAAGCATCTATAATAGAACAAAGGGTAGGAGAAATGGATTTCAAATTAACCAATTCAGATCAAAGTAAAGAAAAAAATTATTATGCTAGAGATGGACAAGGCTAACTATTACTTAATATTTCAAAATGTTGAAGAAGAAAAAGATGAGAACTTAGCAGAAATAAAAATGATAAAAAAGAAAAATGATATCTGATGTAGATGAAATATTCAGGGTCCAGACTAGATATGCATTGAGAAACAAACTACCAAGAGAAGTACACATCAGATTTACAAAGAAAGCTATAAGAATAGAAATATTAAAAGCAGTGAGAGATGACACATTAAAATACAAAGGAAAGGTGATAACAGTACTGAAACAAATACCAAGAAGGGTTAGAGACTTGAGAAGAGAATACCAATTTCTGACAAAATGTTTAATCAAAAGAGAAATTAGTTACAGATGGCTGATACCACAGGGAATAATGGTGACATGGCAGGAACAGAGACACAGATTAGATACAATTGAGAAAGCAGAACAATTTTATGATCAATATTTTAGAGAATATTGAACTTGATACATGGCTCCGGTTGGAGGAGCAGGTGGGAGCCGTCACCAGGGGGGCTTTTGCCCAGGTCCGGCTGGTTCACCAGCTGCCCGTTCTGGACGCGATGCCCTGCGTCGGTCACTCATGCCCTTGTTGCCAGCGACTTCGACTACTGCAACGCTCTCTATTTAGGACTGCCCTTGCACACCATCCGGAGATTGCAACTGGTGCAAAATGCGGCGGCACGGTGGTGATGGGAGTTTCCGTTCTCCGGCCTGCATTGGTTGCGGTTGCTCGGGTGAGATTCAAGGTTTTAACCTTAACATACAAAGTCCTTCATGACATGGGTCCTCATTACTTAAGGGAGCGACTACTGCCGACATCGAATACTAACGCCTGTGCGAACTCATAGACAGGGGCTCCTTGGGGTCCGTCAGCTGAGCAGTGCGGCTGGCGTCCCCAATGACGCCTACTCTGTCACGTCCCTGACCTCTGGAATCAAGTTCCCTTGGAGCTCCCCTGGCCCCTGACCTCTGCACCTTCCGTCGCTGATTTGAAGACCTGGTTGTTTAACCAACCGGGCTGTGACCCTGGGGTGGGGTGGTTTTAAGAGTTTTAATTTTGGGATTTTAGTCTTAATTCGGCAATTTGTTTAATCTGGTTTTTATCTAATTTATTGTTGTGTTGCTTTTAATTGTAAGAAGGAGAGAAGAAGAAATAAAACTGAGAGAAGAAGCAGTGGAAAGGAATGAAAGACGACAAAGGGAAGAGGAAAGAGAACAGGAAGAGAACCCAAGGAACCAAGGGAGATGAGAGTGACAAGAGCAACAAAAGCATATTATAAATAAAGAAATAAAACTAATGATGATTAACATAAATGGATTAAATTCAGCAATTAAAAGGAAAAGAATATTTAATAAATTAGAGAAATTAAAGTTGGACATAATTTGTTTGCAAGAAGTGCATATTAAAAAACATCATGAGAAAATATTGGACTATCCTAAGATTGGGAGAATGCTCAACAAACAAAGTAATAGCACTATATATAAAAGATACTATAAAAACAGAATTAATCTACCAAGATAATGATGGGAGAGTATTAATGGTGGAAATATTGATGAACTACAAACAAACATTATTAGTGGCAATTTATGCACCATATGAAAGTCAAGAAGAATTTTATGATAAACTACATAAGAAAATAATAGAGTTGGAATATGAAAACATTTGTATTATTGGAGACTACAATTCAATAGTAGATGGAGAAATGGACTATAAAACACAAATAAAAAGAACAGAAAAAAATTACCAAAATCATTCTTTAAAATGGCAGATGAATTAGCAATTCAAGATGCATGGAGAGAAAGATACCCAGAGAATAAACAATACACATTTTAGTCAAATAGACATTTATCCTGGTCCAGATTAGATATGATGTGGGCAACAACAGAGTTAATTGCTAATATACAAGATATAAGTATTGAAACAAATACCTGGGCAGATCACAATCCGATTAAAGTAATATGGAAGGGACAAAAGAAGAGGTCAAGATGGACAATGAACAATTCAATATTAAGAGAAAAAAATATATTGAATATATGGAAAAAGAATTGAAATTCTTCAAAGAAAATAAAAAAGAGGAAACCTTGTTACAAAATGTATGGGACACAGCTAAAGCTTATGTAAGAGGATTAACAATAACATATACAGTACAGGAAAGAGAAATAGGAAGAAAAGACAAACACAAAAGATATTAGAAGAAGAAAAAACTGGAGAGAGAACTACAAAAAAACCTGCAAAAAGGAAATTCAAAATAAAATGAACTTGACAAAGCACAAAATGGAAATCATAGATGAAGAACTAGCACAAAAAATTAAAAACTTTTTTTGAAAATGCAAATAAACCAGGAAGATGGTTAGCACATAGACTGAAAAAAGAGAAAGAAAAGAAAAGGATCTCCCAATTAATTGATGATAAAGGGAATCTATGTCATAGAAATGAAGACAAAAAAGAAATAATACAAAAATATTACAGAAAATTATATGAAGAAGAACAAGTGGGGAAAAGAGAAATAAAAGAATACTTAAAGAATGTAGAATTACCTAAAATACCAGAAGAAACTAAAATAATGTTAGAGGAAAGAATGACAATGATGGAACTAACAGAAGCAATTAAAAGAGAAAATAATGGGAAAGCACCAGGACCGGATGGCTTACCAGCAGAACATGTACAAAACCCTACAGGATTCTTTAAGCGATACATTATTAGAAATACTAATGACTGAGGCAAAAATACCTAACTCATGGATGGAAACATACATTACTCTTATACTGAAAGATGATACTGGCTTACAACAGATTAAAAACTGTAGGCCAATATTGTTATTAAACTCGAACTATAAAATATTTGTGTCAATAATGGCTGAAAGATTAAAGAGATACTTAAATCAATTTATACATCCAGATCAAATTGGGTTCCTACTTAAGAGACAAATAAAGGACAATATGAGAATAATTTTAAACACTTCGGAATACTATGAAGCACATTCTGAAAAACAAATGGCGTTGATATTTTTAGATGCACAGAAGGCCTTCGACAATGTGAACTGGCAATTTATGTTGACACAAATGGAAGAAATGGAGTTTGGAGAAAGATTTGTTAATATGATTAAGGCAATATATTATAAACAATATGCAAAGGCAATGGTTAATGGAGAATTGATGGAAAAAATTCATATTGAGAAAGGAACAAGGCAAGGGTGTCCTCTGTCACCATTGTTGTTTGTATTAACATTAGAAGTATTAAATAGAAATCATTAGGAAAGATAAGGAGATAAAAGGGATGGAAATAAGAAAAGAGTACAAATTACAGGCATTTGCAGATGATTTCATTTTTTATATTAGAAGAGCCTCTAGGAACAGGACCCAAGCTAATAAACAAAACAGAGGAATATGGGAAAATGGCTGGATTAAAAATAAACAAAGGATAAACTAAGATATTGGTAAAAAAAATATGACAGAAACAGAAAAAAGAATTGATAGAGTATAGATATTCAGATAGTAAAGAAGGTAAAAAATATTTAAAAATTCAGTTGACGGCAAGATGTGGAACAATTAATGAAGATAATTATAAACTTAAACAACAAATTAAGACAGAGTTGGGAAAATGGGGTAATATGCAGTTATCATTAACAGGAAGAATAGCAGTGATTTAGATGAACATATTTTAAAGTTTTTTATTTTTAAGACAAACATACAAACAAACATAAAACATAAAACCATCTTCCATTTTACAGTGTGTCAGTTGGTTACAAATCCTTTGTGTTATCACACAAAGTCATCACTCACAATTTATAAAAAAATTCTCATATTGTCAATATAAAACATTCTTATGTATTTATCAATTATTATTTATACACGACTAAATTATTTATTTCATCAATTATATGAGATATTCTCATTTTATTATAAAATTTATATTATACTTTCATCCAATGGTTATATATGTCTATATTATATTTTATATCAACCTATTATATTTCTATTACAAATTATATATTCTATTACATTACCAAGTCTTTTATCCAACCATTGATAAAACAAATCCCATATCTTATAAAATTGTTTATCTTCTTGTCTCTAATTTCAAATGTCAATTTACTCATTTCAGCACAATCCATAATTTTCTTAATAACTTCCTCCTGCATAGGTATTTTATCATTTTTCCAATTTTAGCAAATACAATTCTAGCTGCTGTTAAAACATTTACAATAAAATATTTCAACTCTTTATTGTAAATATCTGGTATAATTCCCAATAAAAATATTTCTGGTTTCAAGTCTATGTGTTGTTGTATCATTGTTTTCCAACCATGTGTGGATTTTAGTCCAATATCTTTTTGCATCGAACAAGTCCACCACATATGGTAATATGATCCAGGTATCTGATGACATTTCCAACATTTATCCGATTTATTCTTAAACATTCTTGCAATTCTCATTGGGGGTAAGTGCCACCTGTAAAACATCTTATTTTCTTTATAAGCAGTTGACATTGTCATTTTATAATTCTGGGACCATAATTTTTCCCATTTCTCTAGATCAATCCCATATCCAATTTTTTCCCCCAAGCAATCATTGTTTCTTTAACTTGTTCCTCTTCCATTTTAATTTCTAAAAATATCCATAAAGTTTTTAATCACCTTTTCATCAGTACCCATCAATATTTTATCTAGCCCAGTCTGCTTATAAATACCTTCTACTTTAATATCCTTATCAAATCTAGATTGTACTTGCAAATATGAAAACCAATTCATTTTTATACCTTGTTCTTCCAACATAGATTTAAGTTCACCCCTTTCATTCAATATCTCACCATATCTAACTGTTTGTTCCTTTTTATATATTACTGGATATGAAAAGGCTTCAATAGTAGATATCCATATTGGAATTTTCAAGTAATGTTGTTTTTAATCTTCTCCCAGTTTAAAAACAAAGCTTCTCGAATATAATGTCTTCTAAAATACCCTTGTGTTTTAGTTCCCTTATACCAAAGGAATGCATGCCACCCCAATAGCAAGTCATGTCCTTCTAGAGTCAATAATCTAGTATTCCTTAGTGTTATCCAATCTTTTACCCACATCAAATTTGCCCTGTAGTATAGTTCCCAATTGGGCAAAGCAAACCCTCCTCTTAATCTTGCATCCTGCAACAACTTAAGTTTTATTCTTGCTTTTTTGCCTTGCCATATATATTTCAACATCATTCTATTTAAGTCTTCAAAAAACTCTTTCCCTAGTCTGATTGGAATTGTCTGGAATAAGTATAGAATTCTAGGCAATACATTCATCTTGATTGTTGATATTCTCCCAATCAATGATAGTTGTAAGTTTTTCCATTTTTCCAAGTCTGTCGCTATCTGCTGTTTAAGTTTAATGTAATTATCCTCCTTCAGTGTACTACATCTTGCTGTAATATATATCCCTAAATATACTTGTGACCTGTATTTATAAAGTTTCTTCCAACTCTTTCTTCCGTCTCGCTAACATATTCTTTGTTAATATCTTTGTTTTGTCTTTATTAATTTTCAACCTGCTACTTCTCCATACTCTTCAATTCTTTCAATTAGCTTAAGCGCTGATTCCAGTGGGTCCTCTAATAGAAATACCAGGTCATCTGCAAAGGCTTGTAACTTATATTCTTCTTTTTTAATTTTCATTCCTTTTATTTGTTTATCTTCTCTAATGCACCTATTTAACACTTCTAAGGTTAACACAAACAGCAGGGATGACAGTGGGCAGCCTTGTCTAGTCCCTTTTCTTATATTTATAGGCTCTGTCAAATCTCCATTTATCAAAACCCTTGCGGTTTGTTCAGAATATAGTCTCAATAGCACGTATAAAATTTTTGCCAAAGCCCATTTGTGTCAATTGTAGTAACATAAAATGCCAACTCATGTTATCAAAAGCTTTTTGAGCACCCAGAAATGTCAAGGCCATTTGCTTTTCAGGATGTGCCGCATAGTACTCCAGAGTGTCCAGAATTATTCTCATATTATGTTTGATTTGTCTTTTGGCAGAAACCCATTTTGATCAACATGTATAAAGTTGTTTAAGTATCTTTTCAGTCTTTCTGCCAAAACTGAAGCAAAAATTTTATAGTCTGAATTTAATAGGAAATAGGCCTATAATTTTTAACTTGTTGTAAGTCTGTGTCTTCCTTCGGTATAAGTGTGATATAAGTTTCTGACCAAGTCTTTGGTATTCTCTTCTCTTGCATGACTTCATTCATAACTTCTAATAATTGGAGGTTTAACACCTCCTGAAAAGTCTTATAAAATTCCACTGGTAAACCATCCAGGCCTGGTGCTTTCCTGTATTTTGTTCTTTAAGGCTTCTGTTAACTCCATCATTGTTATATTCTCTTCTAACATTATTTCAATATCTTTAGGTATCTGTGGTAACTTTGCCTTTTGTATATATTGTTTAATTTTTTCTTTGAATACTCTCTTGATAGTACAATTTTCCATAATAGTCTTGTATAATTCTTTTTCCTTCATTTCTGTAACAAGGATGTCCTTCTTCATCTATTAAATGGCTAATTTTCCTTGATTCTCTTTCCTTTCTTAATTTATAGGCTAACCATCTTCCTGGTTTGTTTATGCCTCAAAATAATTCTGTTTAGCATTTTTTAATCTTTTGGGCTAGCTCTTCTTTTTCCATTAATTCCATTTTATGTTTGGTTATATCCATTTTATTTATTTATTTATTTATTATTGGGACTTGTATGCACCATCTCCAAGACTGGCTGCTCAACTAAGACACACAAGCAATAAATAATTAAAAGAGATTAAACCCAATTACAAGCCCAAACAAATTTAAAATACATTAAAAATATAACGCCCCCCCAGGAAAGAAAAGGTCACAGCCTTTTGATTTTGATTTTAACATCTTTTTTGTGGAAATTTCTGTAGTTCTTTTTCCAGTTTTTATATTCTTCTTCTAATGTTTTAAAAGTCTTTTTGTTTGATATTTCTTTTCCTTGTATAATCAATTATCAAGCCTCTTGTATAGGCCTTCATCAAGAGATTCTGTAACGATGTATCCTCTTTCTTATTTTCTTTAAAAAAGAATACCAGTTCTCTCTCCATTTTCTGTTTAAAATCTTCCTTTAATATCTTATTGTTTAATGTCCATCTAGAACTCATCTTTTGTCCTTTCCAAATAATAATCATTGCATTAGTACTTGCTTCTATTTCAATTTTTTGTATATTAAAAAATAGATCAGCTGATGTCCATATCATATCTATTCTTTTTTTTTTTAATTATTTTTTTATTAATTTTGTTTAGTAATTAAACACAACCAAACAAACATACACTGACATAAACAAACATAATCAAACACAAAACATATGTTACAATCGAACCAAGTGCGGCTAGGCTCGTATCATTCATTGTCCATCATTTGTTAAGTCCAATTCAGAAAGTCTGTTAAGTCTTTTTCTTATCTAACCATCCATAGAAGTTGTTCCAAGTTTTGTAATAGTCCGTTTCTTCCTTATTTTTAATTTCCATTGTCAATTTGTCCATTTCTCACTCAATAATTTTCTTAGTAAATTCGCTTCTGTTGGAGTTTCAGTGTTTTTCCACTTTTGTGCAAAGGCCATCCTTGCCTGTAATAATATGAATCATTAAGTAAAGAATTTCCTTGGTAGGTCTTATTGGTGATTCCCAGTAAAAAAAATTCTGGTTTGAAATTAATCTCTACATCACAAATTTCGTAAGCATTTATGTATTTCTTTCCAATATTCCTGGACCTTTCCACAACTCCACCATATGTGATAGTATGTACCTCTTTCCTTGTTACACTTCCAACAAAGAGAGGAAAATTTATTATTCATTTTAGATAGTCTTATTGGTGTTATATGCCATCTATAAAATAATTTATACAAATTTTCTTTGAATGGAATTGCAAGGGTTATTTTTTGTTTCTAGTCCAAATAGTTTGCCAATCGTTCAAAACTATGTTATGACCAAAATCTCTCATCCAGCGTATCATTGTTTCTTTGACAGTTTCTTCTTCCAATTTAGTTTGTAATAATACTTGGTATGTTTTTTAATCATTTTTACATCTGGTCCTAACAAGATTTCATCTAATTCCATCCTAGTTTTACTAATACCCAATTCCTTTTGTCTTCTGCATGTTTAGCTTGGAGTTGTAGATAGGCCCACCATTCCAATTCTATTCCCTGTTCATTCAACCGCTGTCTAGTTTGCAAATCTCCTTTATCGTCTAACAGTTCTTCATAAGTAATAATTTTATCATATCTTAGCAGATGTGGATGCATCAAAGCTTCTAATGTTGATATCCAGATTGGTATTTGAATATACATTTGTTTCTTAATTTTGAACCAGGTGTGTAGAAGTGTCTGTCTTACTTTGTGTTTCAAAAAGTAGCTGTGTCCCTTTAAGCTATCTTGTCTAAGAAAAAAGTGCCATCCTGTTTGGAGATTATAACCTTCTAATGTTAATATCCTTGTATTTGTGTGATTTATCCAGTCTTTTATCCAAGTCATAATTGCAGCACTATAATACAGCTCCCAATCTGGTAGGCCAAATCCCCCTCTTTCAGTTGCATCTTGTAGTAATTTTAGTTTTATCCTTGGTCTTTTTTTTGCCAAATAAAATTTGATATTAATCTATTTAATTCATCAAAGAAAGATTTTTTTAATTTTATGGGCGTTTTGAAAGAAATAGAATTTTTGGTAAAATATTCATTTTAATCGTGGCTATCCTGCCCATAAAGGATAATTTTAAATTGTTCCATCTTATTAGGTCTTCCCTTATTTGTTTAATAAGTGGGTCATAGTTGTCTTTCTTCAGTGTGCTATATCTAGGGATATAATGATTCCTAAGTATTTAATTTTTCAACAATTTCAATGCCCATTGTTAAGGTCAGTAATTCTTTCTGTTTATTTGTCATATTTTTGTAATCATTTTTTTTCTTTTTATTTATTTTTAATCCTGCTACTAAACCAAATTCATCCAATTTTTGTAAAAGTTTAGGTCCTGAAGATTGAGGTTCTTCTAAAATAAAAGAAGTCATCTCTAATGCCTGTAATTTAAATTCTTCCTTTTTACTTTTAGTCCTTTTACATCATTATCTTTTTAATTGTCCTAATTAAAGCCTCTAATGTCATAATGAACAACAGTGGTGACAATGGACAGCCTTGTCTCGTTCCTTTTGTATTTGAAATTTTTCTGTAAGTCCCCGTTAATTAAAATTGTAGCATATTGTTTTGATAAATAGCCTTAATTACATTAAAGAATTTAGGTCCTAACTTCAAATGTTTACTTTGCTGTAGAATAAAGTCCCATTTCACATTATCAAATGCCTTTTGGGCATCTAAAAATAGCAATGCAGCTTGTTCTGCACTCGATCTTCATAATACTCTAATATGTCCAGTGTTACTCTGATGTTATTTCTTAAGTGTCTCTGAGGGAGAAAGCCATTTTGGTCAGGGATATAAGTTTATTAAGTATTTTTTTTAATCTCTCTGCCAAGATCGTCATAAAATTTTATAATCTACATTAAGGAGAGAAATTGGCGGTAGTTCCCTGGTTCTGTTAGATGGAGCCTGATTTAGGAATAATGGATATTTTAGCTTCTTGCCATGATTGAGGACATTTCGCTTTATCTAGAACTTCATTAAAATTTTTACCATTTCCTTTCCTAAAATTTCTTGTTGTGCTTTATAAATCTCTGCTGGTAAGCCATCTGGGCCTGGGACTTTATCTATTTTTGTTTGTTGATAGCCTCATAGACTTCTTGAAGGGTTATAAAGTGGTTTAGCTTTTTCATCTTCTTCTGAAATTTGTGTAAAATCTGCATTTTTAAGTATTTTAAAATTTGGTCTTCTGTAACATGACTTGTCTCTGTGTATAGATCTTTGTAATATTTTTGAATAATCTGCCTTTTATCCTCCTCTTTATAACATATATCCCTTGTTCGTTTCTTAATTTAGTGATCCATCTTTTTTCATTCTGTTTTTTAAGTTTAGAGGCTAACCAACGTCCTGGTTTATTTGCATTTTCAAATTGGTATTGCTTTGTCCTCTTTAGTTTCTGAGCTAGTTCTTCCTTCTCAGTTAAATTTATTTTATGTTTAATCTTATCCAATTGAAGTTTGACTTGTTCATCTTGTGGGGTAGCTTGCAGTCTTTCATGCCATTCATTATATTCCTGCTGTAATTTTATTTTCTTTTGTCTTTTTCTATTTTTCTGGCCATGTATTTAATAGACACTCCTCTCATCACTGCTTTGGCAGTATCCCAATTGTTTTGAAGAGAGGTGTCTTGGGGGTTATTTTCTTGAAAGAAAAGTTCTAATTCTTTTGTCAATATTTTATTAAAAATTTCATCTTTTAAAATCGACCTCTGGAGCATCCAATTTGATTGTGGTTGTTGTCCTTCCCATCTAAGCCTGATCATATTATGGTCTGCTAGTGTAGTTGGTTCCATTGTTATATCTAGAGTTCCTGAGTTTAATTTTTTAGTCGCCCAGATCATGTCAAGTCTTGACCAGGACATGTGGCGGTTAGAGTAATAATGTAAACTGTTTTTCTTCGTGTCTTCTCTCTCCAGACATCACTAATATTAAATTCTTTCATGAGATCAAAAATATTTTTGGTAATTTTTTTTCTTTTCTAGATTAGTGTTATTTCCTTTATAGTCTAATAGTTTATTTACCACTGCATTAAAGTCTCCTATGATAAATAACTGTTGATATTGCAATTCTTTAAGTTTATCATATAATTTTTGAAAGAAGAATTGGGGACCATTTGGTGCATAAATTACCGCTAATAAACATTTAATTTGTCCCAGTTCAACTTCTACCATAAGTGTCCTACCATCTTTGTCTGAGTATATTAATGAAGCAGGATCCTATCTTTTATGTAAAAAAGTACTCCTTTTTCTTTTGGTCTAAAGCCGCAAACATATTGCCTAATTTTTATTCTCTAATAGATGTTTCTGTTTTTGAGTAATATGGACTTCTTGTAGTGCTATAATGTCTGCTTTTGAATTTGTAAGTGTTTAAAACCTTTTTCCTTTTTACCGGTGAGTTTAATCCATTTATATTCCAAGATATAAGATCAGATAGATTTGCATTTTTATTGAATTCTATATTTAGCTTCTTGTAATTCTAATGTCCGTGGGTTCTTCTGCAACTTCTCGATTTCCCATTACTGTCATCTTTACTGTCAGTTATATTTACCTTTTTATATGTCTCTAATCTTTTCCTTTCGACTCTCCTAATTTCTTCCCCCTGTCTTCATCTACCCCTCCCTGTTTAAGTGTTGATCAAAAACATTCTGCCTTCTCTATA
>SOZL01001423.1:0-17692 GCA_009733165.1 Naja naja
GTTTAAAAGTCAAGGAAGACAAATGTACACTCAAAACAAACAGAGTTGAGTTCCTGGGGTATATGATTGACAAGCATGGCATCCATCCTACTGATGCCAAGGTTAAAGCAATCAATGAAGCCCCTAAACCTCGATGCAAGGCAGATTTGCAAGCCTTCCTTGGCCTTATTAACTTTTACCACATGTTTCTACCTCACAAAGCATCTATTGCTGAGCCCTTACATAGCCTACTTGATAAGAATGCTGTTTGGATCTGGGGGCGGAAGGAACAGTCAGCATTTAACAGTATTAAGAGACTAATCACGTGATGCTGTGTTGATACAATTCTCTGAGAATTTACCTGTTGTTCTGACTTGTGATGCATCCCCTTTTGGAGTGGGGTTTTTTGAGTCACAGGCTTCCCAATGGATGGGAAGCCCCAATTGCATTTACTCTCGCACTGTCCAAAGCAGAGAGGAATTATAGCCAATTGGACAAAGGCTTTAGTAGTTGTTACAGCTGTTAAGAAATTTCATGAATATCTGTATGGCAGGTCATTCACCATTGTTACAGATCACAAACCTTTACTAGGCATTGTGGCAGGAGACAAACCTACACCTAATATCCTGTCACCAAGAATGCTGAGGTGGACTGAATTTCTTGCAGCCTATTCCTACAAGCTGATTCACAGGCCTGGCAAGGACATTGGACATGCTGATGCACTGAGTCGTTGCCCACTACCTTGCCACAAGGAGGATTTTGAACTTGAGACTCACACCTTCTTCCTGGAGACCGTTGCTAAGCTTCCAGTCCATGCTGCTGAGATTGCCAGAGAATCTGCCAAAGATGCTGTGTTGGCACCTGTTATGGGCTGGATTAAGAAAGGTTGGCCTCTTCAAGATCTACCTCACTTTGCCCAACCTTTCAAATCCAGGCAAACTGAATTATCTGTATTAAGAGGATGTATTTTGTGGGGTAACAGGGTGGTTATTCCTGCAAAACTGCAAAGGAGGTTTTGGAAATGTTACATGAGGGTCATCCTGGGATTGTAAGGATGAAAGGTTTGGCCAGGAGTTATGTATGGTGGCCAGGTATTGACAAAATGGTTGAAAACTGGGTAGCCTCTTGTCCCAATTGCCAGGTAGTCAGACCTGCCCCACCTCACGCCCCCACACAGGAATGGGAATGTCCTAGGGGCCCATGGTCTAGAATCCACATTGATTTTGCAGGCCCTACAAGAGGGCACACTTTTCTAGTGATAGTAGATGCATACTCCAAATGGCTAGAGGTAATTCCAATGACATCCACTACTACTGAGGCTGTTATCAAGCAGCTCAGAAAATTGTTTGTAACCCATGGGTTACCAGATGTCCTTGTCTCTGACAATGGCCCTCAATTCACATCTAACATTTTTGAATCCTTTCTAGCTCAACAGGGCATCAGACATGCCCTCACTGCCCCTGGGCACCCTTGACCAACGGCCGGGCTGAATGCATGCGCTTTACCAAAGAAAGCTTCAGCAGCTGGGTCCTGGGGACATCACTGAGAAGCTTGAAAAGCTTCTTAGTGTTCAACACATCACTCCTAGCCCATCAACTAACTTGTCCCCAGCAGAGTTGTTGATGGGCAGAAACTAGGTCTTCCCTTGACCGCCTTCATCCCACTTACGCACCCAGCACCACTGGATTCCACTTCCAAAGTTTGTTCTTTTAGTGTGGGAGATTCTGTCTATGCTAGGAACCTTATAGGTGACCCTTTGTGGATTCCTGCTGAAATAACTCACATCACGGGCCCTCGTTCTTACAGGGTACAAACAGAGGATGGCCTCCTCTGGAGCAGGCACATTGACCAACTTAGATCCAGGGTCCCTCAAGAACATTGCCCTGTCTCCTCTAGGTCCCTCACCTGATGTTTCTTCTAGGGGAAGGGGGAACAGGAGGAAAATCAGCAAACAGGAATCAACCCCATGTGTAATGAGCCATTGCGACAGGAACCATCCGAACCCTGTCACAATGCCAAGATCCACCACCTGAAGTGGAAGATTGCACATCACTACCTGACTTGGGTGCTGACATTGGAATGGAGATGGGTTGGGAGGAGAGACCAGATTCTAACAGTCTAACAGGATCTTCTTTCACAGGAAGTCCTAACAGGGAAATGTCAGTAGACACATTTCCCCTCTCACTGGTGAGAACGTTAAAACTTCT
The DNA here is from genome assembly GCA_009733165.1 of Naja naja. NCBI lineage: Eukaryota > Metazoa > Chordata > Lepidosauria > Squamata > Elapidae > Naja > Naja naja. The sequence continues at coordinate 2,187 of SOZL01001423.1, forward strand.
GAACCACGGGTCTCAGCATACCGTAAGAGCCCCACCTATTTAAAGGAATACATTAGATAGGCTGGGGTTTGGTATGGACTGAACCTAGTGGGGAGGGGTGTTATGTATGTAGGTTTGAATGTTATTGGTTTATTTGAACTGTTCTTGTAAAATGTCAAATGGTATTGGTTTGAATAGTGCGGAAGAAACCCTGCACTCCCATTGGCTGGCAGCTACGGTTGCAGGCTATAAGAAGCAGTAGCCAAGCCAACGGGTCCATTCGAGCTGTAGTCACTAATAAAGTCTTTGCTGGAACTCCTCGCGTCTGACTCTTCATGCAAACTTAACAGGACCTGTCTTATTTCTTTAACGATTTCTATTTCCATGCCTTTCCTCTTTGTCTAACTTTGTGGAAGAGACTCAAATTCAAAAATGGGTTTGAAAAAAACCAGAAGGAAATTGACATTATTTTCCTCTCCCTGTACAATGCTACCTTGATCACTTCCTTGGTTTTGGATCAATGTTGGTTTAAGGCTCAGTAGGTTTGTGGAGACAAGGAGGGTTGAATTTTTAAAAAGAATTCCTGTTGCTGATAATAATATTAACTTTTTTTAAACAATAGGCTTTCTTTTGGTTTTTAAAAAATCCTACGCTTCATTTTTGCCATTCAACTTATCAACAAGAATTCCCAGCTGCTGCACATCTCACCCTGGGCTACAACATCCATGACAACTATGTGAGCACGTTCCACACTTCAGATGCCTTGCTGGACATGCTCTCCACTGGAGATGCCAATGTCCCCAATTACGGCTGTGGAAGGAAGGAGAACCTTCTGGCTTTTATTGATGGAGCTGCCAGGGACATCTCCATCCAGATGTCAACATTAGGAGGCATTTACAAAGTCCCACAGGTTTGTGTGTTTCTTTATCTGAGTGGGGTGGTGATTGTGGCTAAAATACATGACCTGTTCGTCTTAAGTAAATGGGAGAGTGTATAGAATAAAAGTGCACAATGCATACATTAATAATCTAATATTGCCAACATATTTGTCTTGAAATGTCTGATCACAAAATATATCATTTGGGTAAACTACGGTTTGCTGATCTGTAGATGTTAGTGCAGCTTTTGGCGTAGTAAAAAGAAATATTGTGGAGGAAATTGGTTGCCCTCAAAACGGTGCTCAGCCTGTTGGCCCTGATCCAAGCCCTTTATCCAAGCCCTTCTTTGAGAGGGCTCAATGGGGCCCTGAGATCAGAGTGGTATTCAGCAGGTTCTGACCAGTTCTGGAGAAGCAGCAGCGGACATTTTGAGTAGTTCGGAGAACTGGCAAAACCCACCTCTGACTGAGATCTAGACTGATCCTTTCTATAGGGGAAGACAAGGCGTGTATTTGAAGCATTCTCTCTAGATATTAATGACTTACCAGTTGTCCTTTAGGATCCTGATGTACATATGTCTAATCATGTGCTAAATACGAATTGGTACAAACTGGTTTCATTGCTAATATTTTTATCACACATTGGATTCTGTTAAAAAACCTTTGCTCTCACTGATATAATCATTGAATGATATGCTAAAGTCAAAAATTATAACATTTGGAAGACAACATCATATCCATAGATGTGAGCCAAGTAACACCTTTTCTTGCCTTAGGGTAATTTTCACTGAAACTAAATATTGCTTCCCACATCATCAAAGGAGCCACTTAGAGAAAGGATACGAGTGAATCTACTGTTTAAACTATCCAGCTTTCTTTCCATTTATTAAAGAATATAATGGCAAAGCTTCCTTCAAACTGAACTCTGGTGCTTGATCTACAGTATATCCTTACTAGATTAAACCCAATGGCAGCATCTGAGGAGCATCCTGGAGGTGGACAAAGGGACTTCAGCTGCTGCCCTCAGAGCAGAATTGGGAATTTATGCACTTTGCCCTTTCTCTAAGACCAGCGTGTATAATCCTAGTATTCAATTAAAGCAATGCAATCTGAAAGACTCCCAAAATTCTGTGTGTTAGAACTGTAAAATTTCAATTAGAGACATCTTGGGTTGTACAAGTGGCAAAATTGTATTAGATGTGTTCTCCTTTCTCCAAATGCCAGTTGTCTAAGACTGTTAAGTTTGCATGAAGAGTCAGACGCGAAGAGCTTCAGTGAAAAGTTTATTCAGTGACTACAGCTCGAATGGACTCGTTGGCTGGCTACTGCCTCTTATAGCCTGCAGCCGTGTTGCCAGCCAATGGGAGTGCAGGGTTTCTTCCCGCACTATTTAAACCAATACCATTTGACATTTTACAAGAACAGTTCAAATAAACCAATAACATTCAAACCTACATACATAACACCGACAGTGGTCACCAAGCAGTGGGTCGGGACCACTGGTGGTCCATGAAAAATTTTGGTGGTCCTCAGAGAAATGTCACCCCAAAGCCCCCAAAAGCAATTAATCCAGGCTTCACGGGAACACAAGGCTTGCGTTGCTTGCTGCAAACAACACGAGGTAGTGAGGGGAGGGGGAAGGGCAGGGGGAGCTTGCCCCACTCACCCCACACTTCTCACTTGGCCACCAGGCTGCTTCTTTCTGCTTCTTTCTTCTTCTGCGTTTGGCTGCACAAGGAAAGCAGCAAAGTCTTTCTTTCTCTCCTCAAACTCCTCCAGAAATGAGTCTTTGGGACCCTTCAAGGCCTCCTGGTCCAAGAGGCTGCACCGGCCTCAGGTCTCACAAAGACTCATTTCTGGCGGAGTTTGGGAGAAAAGCAAGACTTCTGCTGCTTCTGCTGCTTTCCTTGCAGGAAGCCAAAGTCTCTCTCTCTCTCCCTGAGAACGGAGCTGGAGACAGTATCCTGTGATCCCAAATAAAGAATGATTGATCGGTAGGAAAACGGGTGGGGAATTTTCCTGCAGACTTTCTGGGGATTTTTCCAGGGTCTCTGGTCCGTGGGATTTAAAATTATGAGATTGGTGGTCCCTGAGGTCCAAAAGGTTGGTGACCCCTGGTCTAAGACACAGAGGGGTCAGTAGCTTGGGCTGAGCATCACAGAAAGGACCTATTGGGATCCATATATTTGAATAACTTAGATGCTGGGCCATCAGAATTAAATAATTACATATAATTCTGCCCCTTATTTCAGCAAAACAGTTCAGTTAGACATGTGGGTCTGATTGTGGTAAATTGTAGGGGTGATGCAGAAATGGTTCATATTCCATATTAATCTTTCTTATTTAACTTATTCTTGCGTTCTGTTTTTATACACAAATGTATTAATGTCCTGTGTTCTACATTATGCATTTTGATATGGATTAGTGGCTAGCCAACAATAAATTACTGTAATATGTACAAGAGAACTAATGAGGAGTTATTAAAACCTAGTGTGTTTGGGACTTGATCTGACCCCAAATATAACACAGCCTTCTTCATTGCTTTTTCAGATCAGTGTTGAGCCTGTTTCAGAGACCCTGACCGATAAAAACTGTTAAGTTTGCATGAAGAGTCAGACGCGAGGAGTTCAGCAAAAGGTTTGCATTTATTAATGACAACAGCTCGAATGGACCCGTCCGGGTAAGGCTACGGCTGCTTCTTATAGCCTGCAGCCGTAGCTGCTAGCCAATGGGAGTGCAGGGTTTCTTCCCGCACTATTTAAACCAATACCATTTGACATTTTACAAGACCAGTTCAAATAAACCAATAACATTTAAACCTACATACATAACACCCCTCCCCACTAGGTTCAGTCCATACCAAACCCCAACCTATCTAATGTATTCCTTTAAATAGGTGGGGCTCTTACGTACGTTGAGACCTTCGTGGTTCAGAATCTTTATTGTTCTCACCCAGTGAGAGGGAAATGTGTCTGCTGACATTTCCCTGTTAGGACTTCCTGTGAAAGAAGACCCTGTTAGACTGTTAGAATCTGGTCTCTCCTCCCAACCCATCTCCATTCCAATGTCAACACCCAAGTCAGGTAGTGATGTACAATCTTCCACTTCTAAGGATGGATCTAGGCATTGTGACAGGGTTCGGATGGTTCCTGTCGAATGACTCTACTTCTAAGGATGGATCTTGGCATTGTGACAGGGTTCGGGATGGTTCCTGTCGCAATGGCTCGTTACACATAGGGTTGATTCCTGTTTGCTGATATTCCTCCTGTTCCTCCCCTTCCCCTAGAAGAGACATCAGATGAGGGGCCTAGAGAGAGACAGGGGCGATGTTCCTGAGGGAACCGGGATCTAAGTTGGTCAATGTGCCTGCTCCAGAGGAGGCCATCCTCTGTTTGAACCCTGTAAGAAAGAGGGCCAGTGATGTGAGTTATTTCAGCAGGAATCCACAAAGGTTCACCTGTAAGGTTCCTAGCATAGACAGAATCTCCCACACTAAAAGAACGAACTTTGGAAGTGGAATCCAGTGGTGTATTGGGTGCATAAGTGGGATGAAGTCGGTCAAGGGAAGACCTAAGTTTCCTGCCCATTAACAACTCTGCTGGGGACAAGTTAGTTGATGGGCTAGGAGTGATGTGCTGAACACTAAGAAGCTTTTCAAGCTTCTCAGTGATGTCCCCAGGACCCAACTGCTGAAGCTTTTCTTTGGTAAAGCGCACCATACGTTCAGCCCGGCCGCTGGCGAAGGGTGCCCAGGGGCTGTGAGGGCATGTCTGATGCCCTGTTGAGCTAGAAAGGATTCAAAAATGTTAGACGTGAATTGAGGGCCATTGTCAGAGACAAGGACATCTGGTAACCCATGGGTTACAAAGAGCTTTCTGAGCTGCTTGATAACAGCCTCAGTAGTAGTAGAAGTCATGAGAATAACCTCTAGCCATTTGGAGTATGCATCTACAATTACTAGAAACGTGTGCCCTCTTGTAGGGCCTGCAAAATCAATGTGGATTCTAGACCATGGGCCCCTAGGACATTCCCATTCCTGTGTGGGGGCATGAGGTGGGGCAGGCCTGACTACCTGGCAATTGGGACAAGAGGCAACCCAGTTTTCAACCATTTTGTCAATACCTGGCCACCATACATAACTCCTGGCCAAACCTTTCATCCTTACAATCCCAGGATGACCCTCATGTAACATTTCCAAAACCTCCCTTTGCAGTTTTGCAGGAATAACCACCCTGTTACCCCACAAAATACATCCTCTTAATACAGATAATTCAGTTTGCCTGGATTTGAAAGGTTGGGCAAAGTGAGGTAGATCTTGAAGAGGCCAACCTTTCTTAATCCAGCCCATAACAGGTGCCAACACAGCATCTTTGGCAGATTCTCTGGCAATCTCAGCAGCATGGACTGGAAGCTTAGCAACGGTCTCCAGGAAGAAGGTGTGAGTCTCAAGTTCAAAATCCTCCTTGTGGCAAGGTAGTGGGCAACGACTCAGTGCATCAGCATGTCCAATGTCCTTGCCAGGCCTGTGAATCAGTTTGTAGGAGTAAGCTGCAAGAAATTCAGTCCACCTCAGCATCCTTGGTGACAGGATAATAGGTGTAGGTTTGTCTCCTGCCACGATGCCAAGCAAAGGTTTGTGATCTGTAACAATGGTGAATGACCTGCCATACAGATATTCATGAAATTTCTTAACAGCTGCAACAACTGCTAAGGCCTCCTTGTCCAATTGGCTGTAGTTCCTCTCTGCTTTGGACAGCGTGCGAGTAAAATGCAATTGGGGCTTCCCGGCCATTGGGAAGCCTGTGGCTTAAAACCCCTCCCACTCCAAAAGGGGATGCATCACAAGTCAGAACAACAGGCAAATTCTCAGAGAATTGAATCAACACAGCATCAGACGTGATTAGTCTCTTAATACTGTTAAATGCTGACTGTTCCTTCCCCCCAGATCCAAGCAGCCTTTTATCAAGTAAACGATGTAATGGCTCAGCAATAGATGCTTTGTGAGGTAGAAACATGTGGTAAAAGTTAATAAGGCCAAGGAAGGCTTGCAGATCTGACTTGCAACGAGGTTTAGGGGCTTCCTTGATCGCTTTAACCTTGGCATCAGTGGGTGGATGCCCTGTTTATCAATCATGTACCCCAGAAACTCAACTCTGTCTGTTTTGAGAGTGCATTTGTCTTCCTTGACTTTCAAACCTGCTTTTCTGAATCTGGTAAGGACTTCTCTGAGTCTCTCTTGAAGCTGAGTGTCATTTTCAGCAGAGATTAACACATCATCAAAATAAGGCACTACCCCTGGCAGTCCTTGCAACATTCTTTCCATAAGACTTTGAAAATGCCAGGTGCCACACTTACTCCAAATTGTAGTCTTTACATTTGAAGGCACCTCTATGAGTCACAATTGTTTGTGCCTCTGCAGTGGCATCATCAACTGTTAATTGTTGATATGCCTGAGCTAAGTCCAGTTTAGCAAATACTGTACCCCTGCCAAGGGAATGGAGCAGATGATGCACAACAGGTACAGGGTATGCGCTCTGCTGCAGCGCATGGTTAAGTGTCCCCTTGTAGTCACCACAGATTCTCACTGACCCATCAGCCTTGACTGGTGTGACTATGGGTGTTTCCCATCTGGAGTGGTCAGTAGGTTCCAAAACCCCTTGGGCGATGAGCTTATCTAATTGTGCATCAATTTTTCCTTTAAAGCAAATGGAACCCTCCTGGGCTTTAAACGAATTGGGGCACCTTGGGGTCTAAACTGAAAGCAATAGGGGTCCCCATATACTTGCCCAGTCCTTCGCTGAAGACCTCTGGAAACTCAGACTTCAAGGACTCTTCCCAGTCAGAACTGTTCACGTGATGGATGCCAGTCACCTCGATGCCAAGTGGCTTGAACCACTCAAGTCCCAGCAAACTTGGGCGATCCTTGTCCACGATGGTCAGTGGCAAACGCTTGGTGTGGCCTTTAAACTGCACGTTGAATTCTCGCCCAACTACTGGAATCTTGTTCCCTTGGTAGTCTTTGAGGGTCAGTGCTTGCTTCTGGAAATGTTTTTCTGAATTTTGAAAGAGTCTGTGGATAGTGTCCCAAGACACCATAGATAAATAAGAGCCTGAGTCCACTTCCATGTGGCACGGTCTCCCTTCAATAAACACCTTCACATGTACTTTTCTGCTATTTAAATGTGAAGAATGACCAATGGTTATTGTTTGGTGAGTTTCACTCTTGCCATTTGCTTTTAAATTTCGCCCCATTTTTCCAATTAAATTGTTGGGCTTAAATTCTTCCTCAGGAACTTTCTTCCTAAATGGTGGAGTTCTGGATGATTTGCAGACTCTGGCTATATGACCCCGTTTCTCACAACGTAGGCAAATGGAGTCAAAGAACTTGCATTCAGTGCGGGGTGGCCCCCCATCCTCTGCAATAGGATCCTTGCCTGTTTTTCTCAGAGTCTTTTCTTTTCTTCTCCATTCTGAGCTTAAAATCCCTCTTCTTCCTCACTGCTATCCGAATCAGAGTCTATTTGTTTGCAATGAGTTGTTGAGGATTTTTCCCCATCAGAATGGCTTGAGGCCTGGCTCGAGGCCTTGTTAATCTTTTCATGGCCGCAGCTGAGGACTTGGTGGCTTCTGCTGAAACAGCCTCTTCAATAGCCTCTTTAAGCGTGATTTTTGGTTTCATTAGTAGTTTGCTTTGTAAGATCTTATCTTTAAGGCCCAAAACAAACCGATCACGCATGGCCTCTTCTACGTTGGTAAAGTCACAAGCACCCCCAATGTCCCTTAAGCTTGCCACGAAGTCATTAACACTCTCGCTATCCCCTTGATCCCGACGGTAAAATTCGTGTCTCTTAATGAGGCACGATACTTGTGGGGCGAATGGGCTCTTAAAAGTCTTTCTAATTCGGGCCATTCCATTACCTTCAATTCCGCTGCTCCCGCCAACGCCTTCGCCATTTTGAAGACTGCCGGACCGCAGTGTGTGAGAAAGACCGCCTCTTCCGCTCTCGGGATGCCGGCGAGATCGCTCCCTTCCAGGAACATGTGGAACCGGTCTGCATACGATTCCCAGTCTTCCGCGCGGATCGAACGGTGCTGGGGTGTTCAGCGCAGCCATCTCACTCTGTTGCTTGTTCGTCGGCGTCGCTTCTCTTCAGGGAAATCCCACCTCGCCGCCAGTGTTAAGTTTGCATGAAGAGTCAGACGCGAGGAGTTCAGCAAAAGGCTTTATTAATGACAACAGCTCGAATGGACCCGTCCGGTAAGGCTACGGCTGCTTTTATAGCCTGCAGCCGTAGCTGCTAGCCAATGGGAGTGCAGGGTTTCTTCCCGCACTATTTAAACCAATACCATTTGACATTTTACAAGACCAGTTCAAATAAACCAATAACATTTAAACCTACATACATAACAAAAACCAATTCCCCTTTTTCCACCTGATGCTCCCCAAAGAAGGATTCCAGTACTCAGCAATTGTGCAGCTGCTCCTCCACTTCAGATGGACCCTGATTGGCCTCTTTGCTTCAGACACAACGGAGGGAGCGGATTTCATGAGGACATTCACTCCTATGCTTGTCAGGAATGGAATTTGTGTGGTTATATCACAACAATTCTCAACAGCTGGATATATAGCAGCCCTCAGGAGGCCCTCTCTAAGTGGAGACAAGTCAATGTCTTTGTTCACTTCATGGAATACAATTCCATTTGGGACAGAATTCTTCCTTTCCATGAAACACTCAAGCGTTGCCAGGACCCATTGAAGAGAAAGTCTGGATAGTGACAGTTTTGGGTTATTTTGCAATTAGAAAGCACAAACTTCTCAAATATGTCCATAGTTTTGGGCCTTTGCTTTTCAGTGGAAATCTAGGCAAATATATCATCTCCTTCAACCCATTTTTTGTGGAAGATCCTTTTCAAGATTATTATTTCCGCTGTTCTCTTTCCAAGCACGTCTTTTCTGTCAAAGGCAGAAGATGCACCCAGAAAGCCCCACTGGAGAGCCAGGAGAAAAGGAACAGAAGGCGGATCACAGATTATTTCTATTTGTACACTTTCATTCAGACTCTGGCCCATGCCTTGAACACTGCATATTCCTCCAGTTCCAGGAAGAGAAGGAAGGGGTGAAAGAGAGGTTGGGGGCTCCAAGGCTGCAACCTTGGCAGGTAAAAGGACTGACTTAAATTATAAGTTCTGTATTTTCACCAATTCCTCATAAAAAGTCCAAAACAATGGTTTTATTCTATACGATTTTAAGATTCTTCTGGATTGAAACATAACTCTGGTTGCCATATTTTTTGCCTTATCACTAGTCAGCCATATAATTAAAAATACCTTCTTTACAATTACATTTCCAACAAATATTTGAAACACTATATATTCTGAAAATACATCAGGTATTAAATACACAGTGAATCATTGTCTACAAATTCATTAGAAATTTACTATAATTTTATTAGAATTCAACAAAAATTCCAATAGATCATCTTAAAGAGTCTTTCAAGTTTTATCTCTCATCCTTTTCCAGTGCATCAGTAACAAAATTATCAAGTTATATGACTGCTTATCTAATAAATTAGTTACTACTACCAGTTTATTGTAAGCAGTGATCAGTAGACATACATAATAGTATCAACCAAGTATAAAGGACACTTTAATGAGAGATCTACATTGGAGCTCCCATCCATTTGTTCTTATTTGGGATTCCATAGTTTGTCAAGTCCAGATTGCTGAAGATACTTTTAAGATATTTTTCTATTAGGTTTTATTTATGCACATCTATCTCTACCATATTGCAAAATTATATTTTTCTGGAAGCTGTGATTTTTAAAAGTGATCTAACTAGGTTTATCTAACAATTGGAAAATCATTTATCATAATATCATAATCTATTGGTTCAATCTGCTTGTGTTAATGAATATATTGAAAAATAGGTAATCAAGAACCAATTATTATTCATATCTCCCAGTTCTCCAAGAAGCAGTTAAAATAATTTGAGTACAATTTTTAAGATAGTTTTTTTCCACTTAATTATCACACCATCCAACCCCTCACTTAACTTGGTTTCCAATCATTACTTCATGAAGTAGTATGTTGATACTTTAATGAAATCAGGTTATTTTAATGAAATCAGGTTATTTTAAAAGCATTCCCACAATCTATTAACAAACTGTAATGATTCATGGGGATGATCTTGGGATGAGTGAAGAGATGCTGACTAGAAATGATCAGATAACAGGGAGGGAGCCCTCAGCTGCATAGCAGGTGGAGAAAGAAACTCAGAAGATTTTCTGCTAACATTTCCCTGCATAAAACTTGGCGGAGATTTGTGCTTTTAGATTTGCAAGATTCTGTTAATGTGGCCTTACAATCAATTAGAATTAGTTCCTCTGATCATGTTTCCCATCTGTTTACCTGGGAGAAGATTAACCTGGGAGCTTACTTCTAGACAAATCCGTTCTTAGTATAATTACCCTGTTGTTTTCAAGGAGTTGATGAATAATCTCTATATTGGTTTGTTTCTTCAGTTGTGACCACTCTATAATGTTCTATATAATTGACAAATTTTGTCAATTTTGTTTTATCAATATATGATGGACAACTTTTGCAGAATCTTTTGTTTTTCACTTTTGTGGTAACTCTTGTTCTCCCAACTAGGAAAACTTGCTAGTTAGATAACTGTGGAAGAAAAGTTCAAAAGTGAAAAGTCCACATGAGATAAGAAACCAAAATTCCTGCTTTTAATATTTCTGGATCTTTCCATTTTAGTTTCATCCCTTTCTGGCAAAGAAGGAGTTTTGCAATTTTTCCACTTTTATTTTGTACTTGGACCAAAATGGAGAGGTAGCAGCAGATCTGAACATCAGGACCTGGGCTGTTCTCCCAAGTTGGATCACATTTATCTGCACCCAGGAACTTTTGAAAGAGGGAGAGTTATGATCAACCAAGATGCTCTTTCACGTTAAAGTTGCTCAACAAGGTGGGTGGAATATTGGTCCCTTTCCCTGTTTTGCAAAGCCTGTGGCCCCATTTCAAGTGGGCTAAGCCCAGTCACCATGATGGATGACCTTCCCAGGAAATGGAATGTGGGCAATGATGGTTTTCTTCGAGTGCTTGAGGGGCTTCAGTAGTGTATAAGAAAGTGTCCTCCAGGTGCTGTAATATTGGAACAATGTTCTCTGCTGATTCAGACAACCTGGGATCTGGGTGATTATTCTGCAGAACATGGATGATGGCCCTCTAGTCTCCTCTCTGATGTCTATGATCTCCATAAACTTGGTGAGAGAGGCCATCAAGTGCTAGGGATTGTGGTGCTGGTAGAAGTGTGGAATCGCTTCTTCCTTGACGCAAATAGAAGGGAAGAAGGCAATTCTGTTGACCGGTTCCTGAGTTCGAGTTAGGACTGAATCCAATGAAGCTTATTGGAGACTGAGTGGACATCCTGTGGGTCACAGTGGGAAATAAGTGTTGAAATTAGAATTCAGCTTCTCCACATTTATATGCCGCCTGTCTCTCTTTCCAGAGTGACTCTGGGTAGCTTACAGTAGTATATTGTTTGTATAATGTCTCATATTGTATCATGCCCTGAGCCAGAAAACTGACGTACTGAAAGATTTCTTTGAGCCAAAGAAAAACCCTTCATGACATCAAATGTAATGAGGGAGAATTTGAAAGGAATGCTGCTTAGATTTGACCTTTGCTTGTAAGAGGATTCTTCATCTGAAAAACGCTTGAATAGAATTGAACTTTATTTGGCCAAGTGTGATGAAACACACAAGGAATTTGTCTCCAGTACAGAAGCAACAGAATAACAGCAATCATCGTCATCATCATGCCAATAAAAGGGGAAGTAAAGAAGATAATAAGGATAAAAAGCATTACAGCCACACTACATGTCAGTGTTCCAGCAACCCTCCAACCAATAACTCTGAGACAGACATCGCTGAAAAGTTCTCTTTCTTTTTTTTTTTTTATAAGAAGTTTTATTTTTCCAAAAACACAAACATAACAAACAAACATACAACACATAGATCCATATCAATTTCAAGTATGTCGGTCGGTCAAAAATCACAGTGCCTACCCCTCATTATTCATACTCAATATTACAAAAAGGAAAAGCTATAATCATTATTATTAATCCTTTATCATATTATAATCTCTATATTGTTTCAACAGTTCTATCTATCTTTATATTCCCAAAAATACATTACCAAACTTTTTTGTCTAACCATTGGTAGAACATATTCCATATCTTATAAAACTGCTTTTCTTCTTGATCCCTAATTTCAAATGTTAATCTACTCATTTCGCACAATCCAAAATCTTCTTAATCACTTCCTCCTGCGTAGGTGTCTTATCATTTCTCCAGTTTTTAGCAAATACAATTCTAGCGGCTGTCAGTACATTAACAATCAGATATTTCAGTTCTTTGTTAAATGTCTCTGGTACAATTCCCAACAGGAATATCTCAGGTTTCAAGTCTATATGTTGTTGTGTCATTTTTCCAACCACATGTGGATTTTAGTCCAGTATCTTTTAGCATCAACGCAAGTCCACCACATGTGGTAGTAGGAGCCAGGTATCTGATGGCATTTCCAACACTTATCCGATTTATCCTTGAACATTCTTGCAATCCTTCGGGATAGGTGCCACCTGTAAAACATCTTATACAAATTTTCTTTATATGCAGTTGACATTGTCATTTTATAATTCTGATCCCACAGTGTTTGCCATCTCTCTAAATCTATCCCATAACCAAAATTTTTCCCCAAGCAATCATTGTTTCCTTAACCTGCTCCTCTTCCATTCTAACTTCTAATAGATAACCATAAAGTTTTTAATCATTTTTTCGTTCGTGCCCATCAAGATTTTGTCTAATTCAGTTTGCTTTTTATAAATCCCTTCAGTCTTAACATCCTCATCATATCTAGATTGTACTTGCAAATATGAAAACCAATTCATTTTATACCTTGTTCTTGTAGTGTTTGCATCGATTTGAGTTCACCCTTTTCATTTAAAATCTCTTCATATCTAACTGTTTGTTCCTTCTTGTATATTATTGCATATGAAAAGCTTCAATAGTAGATACCCATAATGGAATTTGTATATAATGTTGTTTTCTGGTTTTTCCCAATTTAAAAACAAAGCTTCGAACATAGTGTCTTCTAAAATATCCTTGTTTTTAGTTCCTTATACCATAAGAAAGCATGCCATCCTAATAATAGATCATGACCCTCTAAAGTTAACAATCTATTGTTTCTCAATGTTATCCATTCTTTCACCCACATCAGGCTTGCAGCTTGATAATACAATTCCCAATTTGGTAGTGCAATCCCCCTCTTGACCTTGCATCTTGTAGTAGCTTAAATTTGATTCTTGGCTTTTGCCCTGCCATATGAATTTTGATGTGATTTTATTTAAATCTTCAAAGTATTCTTTCCCAAGTCTAACTGGAATTGTCTGAAATAAATATAAGATTCTGGGTAAAACATTCATCTTAACTGTCGATATTCTGCCTCTCTTCAATAATTCTCTGATAAAAACGCATATTCTCCTCTCTCTCTCTCTTATTCTTCTTGGTATCTGTTTCAATACTGTGACATCTTTATTGTTGTGCTTCAGCGCTTATCTCTGACTGTTTGCAAAATTTGTGATTTAATACTCTTCTTAGTAAATCTAATATGAATTTCTCTTAAAGTTTATTCCTCGTTGCATATCTTGTAAAGACACGAAATGTTTCATCTATTCCATCCTCATCTTCTCTTCCGTTATTTCTAACAGTTCTGCCAAAATCTGTGTCATTTTCTCAGTAAATTTTCACCCTTCTCTTCCTCGACATTTGGAATCTCAAATAGAATTCGAATCTATCAACTTCATACAGAGATTCATTATAGTTGCTCTCAACTTCCTTAATCTGGTATTAAAACTCTTCATTTCCTTGTCTCTTTGTTCTTTGCTCTTCAATTTTCTTCATCCTCTCACATTTCTCCATTGTTTGCTGTAAACCTTTATACTTTCATCTGTCTTGTCTAGCTTTTCATCTGTCTTGTCTAGCTTTTTATCTGTCTTGTCTAGCTTCTGTTCAATTATCTCTGTTCTTTTTCCAATCTCACCTACTACTTGTAAGATCTTCTGTATTGCCTCTTCTGTTGTGGGAGCCTTACTTGTGGAATTGAAGTCTTCTACTCATTGTTGCAGAGGTTGTCAGAACCACCAAAAAGAAGGAAGGAAAAAAATGAAGGCCAATAACAAAAATAAAAATAAAAATTAGTGTTATAAAAGGGAGAAGAACAATCCTTTTAACAAGAAAAAAAGAATAGTAAAGGAAAAAAGGGGGTTCAATTACATATCAATAATACATCAATAATTTGAAAAAAGGCAAAATTTAAAACTTGAATTTAAAAAAGGAAAAAGATAAAAAGGTCCAATAATTAACTATCTTGTTTCAATGCAGAGTAAAAAAAACTCTCAAAAGAAAAAGCTAAGAGTTAAAAATAGGAAGGTATCAATAAAAAAAGGATAAAAATAGTAAAGTAGTAGAATTCCCTTTAGGAATAACAAAATATATTTTTAGGGGCTCCAATTATAAAAAATTAAATTCCAAACAATAAAAAGCCTTGGCAGGAAGCAATATCACTCTTTATTCCATTGCCACTATGCAGAGTCCAGAGCTTAACTAGTGAAAGCGGGAAGATAGCAGCTCCTCTGTTTTTGCCTCTCGAAGAAATCCAATTCTTTTATTTTAAAAGCTCTCCAAGGTCACTTTATTCTTCAGTTCCAAACTGAAGGCTCAAAGATATTCAAAAGCACCTATCCGGCACTTTCTAATCAACGGAGCCTTGGATACAGTCCTTGCAAGTGTGTATGTTTATATAAGATAACAGGTCTCTAGTAGCAATATTGTATCTCACAACCAACTTTCACTTCCTTGCCAAGTGACTTCCAAATGTATCACTTCCTGTCTTATTCAAAACAAGAAGGACAGTAAAAAATCTCGGTGGCCATTTCTTATATGCAAAAATAAAAAGTAACCAGATCAAAATAACCAAATTACATTAGAGCCCCTGGTGCCAAAAAGGAAAAAAGGACAAGATTCAATAAAATATAAAAGGTATTCAAGGACTCCCAAGAGGAAAAGTAAAAGAAAGTCTTTAAAGCCATAAAAAGAAAGAAGAAACAAAACTCTTTACTTTCAAACACAATCTCTTCCGCCGCCTATTCCATATCACTCTCAATTTCACACCATTAGAGTTGCTAGGGTGTTCCCAAAGGGTTAAAAACAAGATGATCTCACCGACCGACAAACTTCTTCCGATCTCATTCCTCCGAGCTGTCACAGCTTCTTCAGCCCGATGGCTGCCTCAGCAGCTTGGGTAAGGGCTGTCCTGGATCAACCAGGGACTTCGACATCCCTGGGATCAACAGGAGGCCCCAACTTTCACCAACCCTACGAGTCAGTTTAGATCCCTGGGGACCGTCCCGAGCGGCAGTATCAGAGGTGATCTCAGGAGTCAAGATCACCTCCGCTCGCTGGCGACTCCAGCTCCGGCGACTCCAGCTCCCCCATCTCCGTGCTGGTTCAAGTGACTTTTGTGCCCACCTACCTGAGCACCAAAGGGAAATACATGGTGGCTGTGCAGGTGTTCTCCATCCTGGC
>SOZL01001425.1:0-11891 GCA_009733165.1 Naja naja
TGTATTCAAGATTATTCTCATGTTACCTTTTATTTGTCTCTTAGGCAGGAATCCATTTTGATCAGTATATATAAAGTGATTCAAATATCTTTTAAGTCTTTCTGCCATTATTGAGGTGAATATTTTGTAGTCTGCATTCAGCGGGGATATAGGTCTATAGTTTTTTATTTGTTGTAAGTCGGTATCTTCTTTTGGTATAAGAGTAATATAAGCCTCTGTCTTTGACAGAACCTCATTCATTACTTCAAGCATTGTAGTGTTTAAAGGTTCCTGCAAGGTCTTATAGAATTCTACTGGTAGTCCATCTGGGTCCGGAGCCTTTCCACTATTTATCGTCTCTGTCAGTGCTATCATTATTTTCCCTTCTAACATTATCTTAGTTTCCTCAGGTATTTGGGGCAACTCTGCTTTTTGCAAATATTGCTTAACTTTCCTTCTTCAATGTTCTCTTGATCATATAATTTCTCATAATACTTCTGTACTATTTCTTTTTTTTCTTCATCTCCATTACAAACCATTCCCTCTCATCTATTAATTGTATTACCTTTTTCGTCTCTCTCTCTCTCCTTTTTCAATTTATATGCCAGCCATCTATCTGGTTTATTTGCATTTTTGAAGAAGTTCTCTTTAGCTCTCCTGATTTTCTGTGCTAGTTCCTCCTTTTCCATCAACCCCATTTTATGTTTAACTATTTACATTTGACTTTTAATATCCTTCTTTTGTGGATATTTTTGTAGTTCTTTCTCCAGTTTCTTATAGTCTTCCTCTAATATTTGTTGTGTTTGTATTTTTTTTAAACAGATAGCAGATAATCAGAGTTGGAAGGGACCTTATAGGTCATCTAGTCCAACCCCCTGCCCAAGTGGGACACCCTATACCATTTCTGACAAATGGCAGTCCAATCTCTTCTTGCAAGTCTCAAGTGATGGTGCTCCCACAACTTCCAAGGGCAAGCTGTTCCATTGGTTGATTGTTCTCTCTGTCAGAAAGTTTCTTCTTATTTCCAGGTTAAATCTCTCCTTGTTTAGTTTCCATCCATTATTCCTTGTCTGGCCTATAGGTGCTTTAGAAAATATCTGGACCCCTTCCTTTCTGTGGCAGCCCCTCAAATATTGGAAGATTGATATCATGTCTCTCCTGGTCCTTCTCTTTACTTGACTAGCCATGCCCAGTTCCTTCTTCTTGTGTAATTTATAATCAAATTTCTAGTATAGGTCTTCATAGTATCCCATACATTTTGTAATTATGTTTCCTCCTTTCTGTTTTCCTTAAAGAAAAAAGCCAGTTCTTTTTCCTTATTTCATATAAATTATCTTTCCTTTAAGATTGAATTGTTCAAAGTCCATCTAGATCTTTTCTTTTGTCCCTGCCATTTGACCCATATTGGGTTATGGTCCACCCAAGTACTTGTTTCTATATTTACTTCTTGTTAGAGATTAATTCCATTGACATCCAAATCATATCTATTCTTGACCATGATAAATATCTATTGGAGTAAAATGTATATTGTCTATTCTTAGCATTCATTTGTCTCCAAATGTCTCAAATGCTTAATTCCTCTACCATCTTGAAGAAGGATTTCAGAAGTGTCTTTCTATTTTGTTTATTAACTTTCTGTGTTTTGTAGTCCAACTTTGTGTCCACTATCGCATTAAAGTCTCCCAAAATACATATATTATCATATTCCAATTCTATTATTTTTTAATCCAATTTTTAAAATAAAATTCCTTGCTTTTCATTTGGTGCATAAATTGCTACTAAAAGCATCTTTAAATTATTATCAATTATTTTCACCATCAATATTCTTCCTTCTTCATCTGTAAAAATTAATTTAGCTTTGATTGTATTCTTAATATATAAAGCTACTCCTCTTTTATTTTGTTGTGCCAATGAGGTGTATAGATTCCCAATTCTGGAATAATTCAATACTTGGACATGTTGTTTTTTAATATGAACTTCTTGCAAGCAGATTATATCTAATTTTAATTTTTCTAGTTTATGAAACTTTTTCCCCCTTTTGATGGCTGAATTCAATCCATTTATATTTATTGTAATCAATTTCTTTTCTTCCATTGTTTATACTTTATATGTAGGGTTTATTGCTCTCGTTCTTTGCTCTCTTGCTTCTTTTACTTCCACCCTTCCACCTGCTGCTCCCTCTTCTCATATCTTTTCATCTCTTTTTTCTTTATTTCTTATTTCGACCATCTCCTCTTGAAATTTAATTATTTCCTCATCTCATATTCTCTCTTCTTCTTTTCCTCTAAAATATTCGCCATAAAATAATTCTGCTTTCTCTATTGAGTCCAATCTGTGTCTTTGTTCTTGCCAAGTAAATATTAACCTTCTTGAATCAACCATTTATAGTACACTCCCTTCTTAATTAAATTTTTCATCAAGAATTGGTATTCTCTTAAATCTCTCACTTTTCTTGGTACTTGTTTTAGGACTGTAATCTCCTTTCCTTTATATTTCAATGGGTCATCCCTTGCTCTCTGTAATATTTGTGTTTTAACTGCTTTCTTAGTGAATCTCACATGGACTTCTCTAGGTAATTTGTTTTTCATAGCATATGTTGTATTCACTCGGAACACTTCATCTATTCCATCCATCTTTTTTTTTCCTTTGGATATCTTCAAGGCTCCTGCCAGCACTTCTATCATTATTTCTGCAAGGTTTTCTCCTTTTTTCTTCCTCAATATTTTGAAATCTGAGAAAAAAAATCTGCTCTATCCATCTCCCACGCCAGAATTCCTTTTTCCTCATCTTGTTCAATTGCTATCAGCCTTTTATCAGTTTCTCCAACTTTTTTCTCTGTCTGGTCTCCTTTTTCTTCTATTTTTTTTGAAATATTTCTTCATTCTTCATCATTTATTGAATATTCTCTATTTTCTCATCTGTTTTCCCCATTCTCTCTTCTATTCTTTCCATTCTATCTTCCAAACATTTCCCTTGTTCTTGTATTGCTTGAACTATTATTTGTGACCTCCTTTTCCTTCTCCTTCTCCTTCTCTCTCTTCTCTTTTCCATGCTTGGGAGGAGGTAGGAATTGAAAAGCCTGTAGCCACTGTTTTCCCCATCTCTAGTTGTTTGTCCTTAATAGGTATCTGCTAGTAATGCCAGGACCAATTTTCTTCAGGTTCTTCTCTACCTTAATCCAATTGTAAATAAGAAGAAAAAAAGTAAAAAAGTGGAAAAATAAAAACACAACAATTTATTCATCCCAGGAGCCAAAAATCAAAATGTAAAATCCCCTAATAGTAATCCAAGAAAAAGGAGAAAAAGCAGCAATGATAATAAAAAAGTAATCCACAGGTAGTTTTAAAGGGAAAAAGAAAGACAAAAGAGGAAAAAATTATATTACAACAATGAGGCTAAAAAAATTAATAGTTTAGAAGAAGTAAAAAAAAACAAGGCCTAGAATGAGTGCCAACCACTAAAATTCAGTTGTAATTTAAAATAAGTCACAAAACAAATCAAAGCCACCATGCAATCAAAGGCATCACAATCAAAATTTCAACAAGATATAATCCAAGGTCACAGTAGTCTTTTCTCTTCCAACTTCAATCTCCAGCTGTTTAAGTTGTTTTACAAGAGAAGCACCTGTTAAATCAATGCTTATTCAGTGCTCATCTCTCCAACTTCTCTTAATGTAAACAGTGTGTACTAAGAAAATATTCTCAGCAATTGTTTTTCAGTCCCTTCAGAAATTTTTATAAAGTCTTTAGGTGGCAGTGTTGCTTTGTTCTATTTCACTTTCACTACCTTGCTATATTGTAGTCAAAAATAATAAATAACAAAGATTCCCTTTTGAAAGAGGGAGAAAAAAAAGGAAAAAGTTCCAAATCTATCTTTAAGTTAAATGTTAAGAATTGTCTTCTTTAATTGTTATTATAAAATCCAGTCCAGTTAAAGGTTTAGTCCTTGCTAAAATACAGTAAAATAATTCTAATTCATTTTAACAGTTTAAAATATGTTCAATTTCGCCACTTATTCACTCTTCTGTCTTCTATCTTCTTAAAATCTTTTTCCCTTTAGGGTCCTCTCTCATTTTTTGTCAGAAAAAGTTTAAACAATCTCACCCAAAACCAACACACTTTCTTTCCCCTTCATCTTCTGTTCCGGAGTAGTCCCAACCTTTCAGCAGTTTTCAATGGCTACTTTCCTCCACAGCTGGATTAGAGAGCTTTTCCTGGATCATCCAGGGACTTTGCAATGTCCCTGGGATCAGCAGGATGTGCTCTCCTTGCCCACCATCTCTACAGGACAGTTTGGGTCCAAACGGACCGTCCAGTTGTGGGGATATCGATGCCGTTTTGGGAGCACCATAATCATCCATTGTCTCATTGCAACGTCAGCCCTGCCCTCCTGAAAATAGATATTTTGACCACTGATGCTCCCTTTCTCCATGACTTTAACAAAAATGAATATCATATGTAATTATTTCTGGCTTGAATATGATTTCAAAGGAACTTATTGTCCAAGTTCTGAAGGCAGAGTTTCATAGAAGATTTTGAAACATGGGCAGTGTGGCTATGATATCTCTGTCGAGCCTTAATTAAATTAAAAAGAAAATACCTGAAGATGATAACAATTAAATTACTCTGATCAAGACTTGAGTTTCTTTCAAAGTTGAAATCCAAACTAGTTAAGTTCATTCTTGTAGATAATCATAATAATGTTCAAATTTGTCAATGCCTATGGTGCACCACTTGAACACCATAGGCATTGACAAATTTGCCATCAGTCAATTGCAGAAGGTGGCTTTACTTAGAATAGCTTTCATCTTGTGATGATATCTTTAACACCATCTGAACACCTAACTGACTGTGTGATAATGATTAATAATAATAACAATAATAATAATGCTTCCTGCAATAACACCAGTGGAACTGCAAAAAACTGTGCTACTCAGAACATTGTACATTTTAAGATGATACTTGGTTGATACCTAGGATGCTGGCAGCAACTCGTATCAACCATTAGTGCCAGTCAATGGTATTTGTGATCACTTTTAAATGTTCAGGTGATTGAGTATCATGTTTAATGAATAAAAGAGATAATAACAATATGTTTTGTCAGTTGAATGTAATTCCGACATGATTTCCTATTTAATCTTGAATGTTTATTGATTTTTGTTTCTATTCCCCCAATAAAATATTATTTTATCCAATATGCTAAAGTGCTTCATTGTTTTAATTTTATAGAATTTTAATGTTGTATCTGCAAGTCTATCTGTCTACGTGTCTGTCTATCTATCCATCAATCATCTTTTTTGCATTTTTCTTTCAGTTTGAGCTCCATCCATTTTTGAGAAAGGTTTCATTCAACAATAGCGCTGGTGACATTATTTCTATTAATCAAAATGGTGAACAAATAGTGGGATTTGATATTATAAACTGGGTAACTTTCCCAAACCAGTCTTTTCATAGAGTCAAAGTTGGAATGATAGACCCACATGCTTCTTCAAAAAGTGCATTTCTCATTGATGATAGTCATATTGTGTGGCCTATCAGGTTTACCCAGGTAAGAATGCATCTATTTAGAAGTTTTCAGACATTACTCAAAAGTTAGAACATTTATTTATTTCTGAACTGGTGACCTCCCTCAAGACTCCCTATTGGATGCCGGGTGCTATGAAATAAAGCGTTAAAATATAAAAACAGTATATATAAAAATTAAAAATGTAGAGGGAGGCAAGAGTGATTAAACATATTTTTTTAAAAAGGAAGACAGGATTTTCAGGGGACTAATCAGCCTCATGACTTTGTGTTCCTCTGTGCTCACCGCACAAAGCCACAGAATCTTGTTTTAACTCGTTTTTGGAAGGCTGGGAGAATGGGGACCTGCCTTGCCTTGGAGGAGAGGGGATATTCCACAGGGCAGGGATAATAGCAAAAGAAGGCTCTCTTTCTAGATCCAGCCAGTCAAGAATTATTTGATTGATAGGGTAGCACAGACTGATCTATTGGGATGAAGATGGTCCTGTGAATATCCTGGTCCCATGCCATGTAAGGCTTTATAGGTCAAAATCAGCACCTTGAATTGGACTGAGAAGCAAACTGGCATCCAACACAGCTCACAGAATAAAAGTGTTATATATACCTTTCTTTGGATGCCAAAAATTGTTCATAGGGCCACATTTTATACCAGTTGAAGCTTCTGCTTATTCAGAAGCTTCCAAGAGTAGCCCCAACTGCAGCCCATTGCAATAGTTCAAATGGAACCTGACATGACTGAGCAAGTGGAGAGACTCCCTATTGCCTATAAACATAATTTATTGGTGCCTGCCCTAATATTAGGCAGAGCAAAACTTTGATTCAGATGGAAACACATCTCCCTAATTTTCTTTCTCCCAGTTCTCTTCTGTTGATCAACACAGATCAGTATATTGAACCATTTAGACTCTGGCCTCTTGAATGACCCACAGGATGGTAAACACAGTCATGTCATTATCATCATAATAAAACTGGGAACATAGTACTGCATTTATAAGTATCAATTTTTTCTGGATAAGTTTCAAAGCTCCCATCTTTGCAAATATACGAAGCATTTGTCAAACTTGCCATGGAACAAGATTATCATAATCATATTGAAAGAAGATGAAATATAGCAAAATGTATTTGATTTTCTTGGGGTTTTATTTAGTGACAAGTGTATACCAAGAATTGACATCAAAGGACAAAACAATGGAAAAATCCTTTATGTATTATGATATCTACATCTACATCTACATCTACATCTACATCTACATCTACATCTACATCTATATCTATATCTATATCTATATCTATATCTATATCCAGGGGTGGGATTCTACCCGTTCTGTCCGGTTCTATAGAACCAGATGTTAGGGCTCCCAGTAGTTCAGAGAACTGGTAAAATGGCCCTCTGGCTGGCCCCGCCCCTCTCAGCCCGCTTCTCCGCTCCCTGCCCAGTCAGTCCCTATTGCACATGTGCAACGTTGTGCACATGTGTGACATGCCTGCAGCCTGCTTTTGCCCACCAGGCCAGCCATTGCTGCCTGCCTTCCACTATGGCCCTGCCATTACTGATCTTCCTGGGTGAATGAAGCTCTGAAGTCTCAGTTGCCTTCCCCCCCACTTGCCTTTTGCTGCCACGGGTCGCCTTTCCCCCTCCCCACTTACCTTTTGCTGCCGCAGCTGGTTGCCTTTCCCTTACCACTTGCCTTCTGCCAAGGAACACGTGGAGAGGCTTGTATAGGTTGAATCCTGCTTTTCTCTGTTTGCCCAGCAGCTGTTTCTAATGGGAGAGGGGGCTCCCATTAGAAACCCTGCCCAGTCCCTCCCAGAAGTCCTCACGAGGCTCATCTGGCTACCAGGTAAGTATAGTGTTATGTATGTAGGTTTGAATGTTATTGGTTTATTTGAACTGTTCTTGTAAAATGTCAAATGGTATTGGTTTAAATAGTGCGGGAAGAAACCCTGCACTCCCATTGGCTGGCAGCTATGGCTGCAGGCTATAAGAGGCAGCCATAGCCAAGCCAGGACGGGTCCATTCGAGCTGTAGTCACTTAATAAACTCTTTGCTGGAACTCCTCGCGTCTGACTCTTCATGCAAACTTAACACTGGCGATGAGGATGGGATTTCCCTGAAGAGAAGACGACGTGAAGAACAAGCAACCGAGCGAGATGGCTGTGCTGAACACCCCCCCAGCCCCGTTCGATCCGGTGGCGGAAGACTGGGAATCGTATGCAGATTGCTTCCAGATGTATCTGGAAGGGAATGACCTTGCCGGCATCCCTGAGAGATGGAAGAGGGCGGTTTTTCTCACGCACTGCGGTCCGGCAGTCTTCAAAATGGCGAAGGCGTTAGCGGGAGCTGCAGAGCTGAAGGTAATGGAATGGCCCGATTTAGAGAAACTTTTAAGAGCCCATTACGCCCCACAAGTATCGTGCCTCATTAAGAGACACGAATTTTACCGTTGGGATCAAGGGGATAGTGAGAATGTTAATAACTTCGTGGCAAGTTTAAGGGACATTGGGGGTGCTTGTGACTTTACCAACTTAGAAGAGGCCATGCATGATCGGTTTCTTTTGGGCCTTAAAGATAAGGTCTTACAAAGCAAACTATTAATGAAACCTAAGATCACGTTTAAAGAGGCCATTGAAGAAGCTGTTTCAGTGGAAGCCACCAAGTCCTCAGCAGCGGCCATGAAAAAGATTAACAAGGCCTCAAGCTAGGCCTCAAGCCATTCTGATGGGGAAAAATCCACAACAGCCCATTGCGAACAAATAGACTCTGATTCAGATAGCAGTGAGGCAGAGGAGGGGAATTTTAGACTCAGAATGGAAAAGAAGAAAAAAGACTCTGGAAAAAACAGGCAAGGATTCTATTGCAGAGGCTGTGGGGGGAGGCCACCCCCGCACTGAATGCAAGTTCTTTGACTCCATCTGCTTAAGTTGTGAGAAACGGGGTCACATAGCCAGAGTCTGCAAATCATCCAGAACTCCACCAAGTAGGAAAAAATTTCCTGATAAAGACTTTAAGCCCAACAATTTCCTTGAAAAGATGGGGTGAAATTCACAAGCAAGTGGCAAGAATGAAACTCACCAAACAATCACCATTGGTAATTCTTCACCCTTGAAAAGCAGAAAAGTACACGTGAAGGTGTTTATTGAAGGAAGGCCTTGCCAAATGGAAGTGGACTCAGGCTCTTATTTATCTATGGTGTCATGGGACACTATTCACAGACTCTTTCCCAACATTCAGAAGAAGCATTTCCAGAAGCAAGCACTGACTCTTAAAGACTACCAAGGGAACAAGATTCCAGTAGTTGGAGCAAGAGATTTCAACGTGCAGTTTAAAGGCCACACCAAACGTTTGCCCCTGACCATCGTGGACAAGGATCGCCCAAGTTTGCTGGGACTTGAGTGGTTCAAGCCACTAGGCATCGAGGTGACTGGCATCAATCACGTGAACAGCTCTGAATGGGAGGAGTCCTTGAAGTCTGAGTTTCCAGAGGTCTTCAGCGAAGGACTGGGCAAGTATATGGGGATCCCTATTGCTTTCAGCCTAGACCCCAAGGTGCCCCAATTCGTTTAAAGCCCAGGAGGTTCCATTTGCTTTAAAGGAAAAAATTGATGCACAATTAGATAAGCTCATTGCTCAAGGGGTTTTAGAGCCTACTGACCACTCCAGATGGGAAACACCCATAGTCACACCAGTCAAGGCTGATGGGTCAGTGAGAATCTGTGGTGACTATAAGGGGACACTTAACCATGCGCTACAGCAGAGCGCATACCCAGTACCAGTTGTGCATCATCTGCTCCATTCCCTTGGCAGGGGTACAGTATTTGCCAAACTGGACTTGGCTCAGACATATCAACAATTAACAGTTGATGATGCTACAGCAGAGGCACAAACAATTGTGATTCATAGAGGTGCCTTCAAATGTAAAAGACTACAATTTGGAGTAAGCGTGGCACCTGGCATTTTTCAAAGCCTTATGGAAAGAATGTTGCAAGGACTGCCAGGGGTAGTGCCTTATTTTGATGATGTGTTAATCTCTGCTGAAAATGACACTCAGCTTCAAGAGAGACTCAGAGAAGTCCTTACCAGATTCAGAAAAGTGGGTTTAAAAGTCAAGGAAGACAAATGTACACTCAAGACAGACAGAGTTGAGTTCCTGGGGTACATGATTGACAAGCATGGCATCCACCCTACTGATGCCAAGGTTAAAGCAATCAAGGAAGCCCCTAAACCTAGATGCAAAACAGATTTGCAAGCCTTCCTTGGACTCCTTAAATTTTATCACATGTTTTTACCTCACAAAGCATCTATTGCTGAGCCTTTACATCGCCTGCTTGATAAGAAGGCTGTTTGGATCTGGGGGCGGAAGGAACAGTCAGCATTTAACAGTATTAAGAGACTAATCACGTCTGATGCTGTATTGATACAGTTCTCTGAGAATTTGCATGTTGTTTTGACTTGTGATGCATCCCCTTTTGGAGTGGGTTTTTTTTTGAGTCACAGGCTTCCCAGTGGAAGGGAAGCCCCAATTGCATTTACTCTGCACTTTGTCCAAAGCAGAGAGGAATTATAGCCAATTGGACAAGGAGGCTTTAGCAGTTGTTGCAGCTGTTAAGAAATTTCATGAATATCTGTATGGGAGGTCATTCACCATTGTTACAGATCACAAACCTTTATCAGGCATTGTGGCAGGAGAAAAACCTACACCTAATATCCTGTCACCAAGAATGCTGAGATGGACTGAATTTCTTGCAGCCTATTCATACAAACTGATTCACAGGCCTGGCAAGGACATTGGACATGCTGATGCACTGAGTCGTTGCCCACTACCTTGCCACAAGGAGGACTTTGAACTTGAAACTCACACCTTTTTCCTGGAGACCGTTGCTAAGCTTCCAGTCCATGCTGCTGAGATTGCCAGAGAGACTGCCAAAGACGCTGTGTTGGCACCTGTTATGGGCTGGATTAAGAAAGGTTGGCCTCTTCAAGATCTACCTCACCTTGCCCAACCTTTTAAGTCCAGGCAAACTGAATTATCTGTATTAAGAGGATGTATTTTGTGGGGTAACAGGGTGGTTATTCCTGCAAAACTGCAAAGGGAGGTTTTGGAAATGTTACATGAGGTCATCCTGGGATTGTAAGGATGAAGGGATTGGCCAGGAGTTATGTATGGTGGCCAGGTATTGACAAAATGGTTGAAAACTGGTAGCTTCTTGTCCCAATGCCAGGTAGTCAGGCCTGCTCCACCTCACGCCCCACACAGGAATGGGAATGTCCTAGGGCCCATGGTCTAGAATCCACATTGATTTTGCAGGCCCTACAAGAGGGCACACTTTTCTAGTTATAGTAGATGCATATTCCAAATGGCTAGAGGAATTCCCATGACATCCACCACAACTGAGGCTGTCATCAAGCAGCTCAGAAAATTGTTTGTAACCCATGGGTTACCAGATGTCCTTGTTTCTGACAATGGCCCTCAATTCACATCTAACATTTTTGAATCCTTTCTAGCTCAACAGGGTATCAGACATGCCCTCACTGCCCCTGGGCACCCTTCGACAATGGCCGGGCTGAACGATGGTACGCTTTACCAAAGAGAAGCTTCAGCAGCTGGGTCCTGGGGATATCACTGAGAAGCTTGAAAAACTTCTTAGTGTTCAACACATCACTCCTAGCCCATCAATAACTTGTCCCCAGCAGAGTTGTTGATGAGTAGAAACTTAGGTCTTCCCTTGACCGCCTTCATCCCACTTACGCACCCAACGCACCACTGGATTCCACTTCCAAAGTTCGTTCTTTTTAGTGTGGGAGATTCTGTATATGCTAGGAACCTTATAGGTGAACCTTTGTGGATTCCTGCTGAAACAACTCACATCACTGGCCCTCGTTCTTACAGGGTACAAACAGAGGATGGCCTCCTCTGGAGCAGGCACATTGACCAACTTAGATCCAGGTTCCCTCAGGAACATCGCCCCTGTCTCTCTCTGGGTCCCTCACCTGATGTCTCTTCTAGGGGAAGGAGGGAACAGGAGGAAAATCAACAAACAGAATCAACCCCATGTGTAACGAGCCATTCGACAGGAACCATCCCGAACCCTGTCACAATGCCAAGATCCATCCTTAGAAGTGGAAGATTGCATATCACTACCTGACTTGGGTGCTGACATTGGAATGGAGATGGGTTGGGAGGAGAGACCAGATTCTAACAGTCTAACAGGGTCTCCTTTCACAGGAAGTCCCAACAGGGAAATGTCAGCAGACACATTTCCTCTCACTCTCACTGGGTGAGAACGTTAAAACTTCTGAACCACGAAGGTCTCAACGTACACGTAAGAGCCCCACCTATTTAAGGAATACATTAGATAGGTTGGGGTTTGGTATGGACTGAACCTAGTGGG
>SOZL01001427.1:10463-36998 GCA_009733165.1 Naja naja
AAACTCTAGAGTTGGCTGTGTTGTTACTTCTTGATTGGTTTGTGGAGTACAAATATATATATATATATAATATATATATATATATATATATATTATATATTATTGCTTGGTGTATTCGGGTCTTGTCCTGTGTAAGATTGAGAATACCTTGGCACGTTTTCGACGAATCTCATCCGTCATCTTCAGGCTGGTGTCTTCAGCTTCGTTCTTCTGGGAGAAGTGCGTGATCGAGCTTAAAAGGGAAAAACAGCCATGATCACGCACTTCTCCCAGAAGAACGAAGCTGAAGACACCAGCCTGAAGATGACGGATGAGATTTCGTCGAAACGTTGCCAAGGTATTCTCAATCTACACCAGCTGCTACACCCCCCTCCAACCCCCAAACTAAGCAAACTGACACACGCTATAAACACATAGCCAGACCTCAAACTCGGAGCCAAACCAAGGCCCAGAATGTCACATCACAGCCTTCCACCCAGGATACTACATCACAGAACTCAGGAGATCACAACACAAAACATCAGGAGGTTGCAACACAGACAACGACCCAGGAGATTACAGCACCACACCCAGGACGTCACAACAATAGAACTCAGAAGGTCATCACACAGCCCATTACCCAGGTCATTACAACACAAAAGGCTAGAGACACACAGCCAGCACCTCAGCCACACAGGGTCTCAGGAAAAAGCCATCCAATCTGCATACATCAACTCCACAAACCAATCAAAAAGTAACAACACATCCAACTCTAGAGTTTAAAAGGGAAAAACAGCCACGATCACACACTTCTCCCAGGAGAACGAAGCTGAAGACACCAGCCTGAAGATGACGGATGAGATTTCGTCGAAACGTTGCCAAGGTATTCTCAATCTTACATGGACAAGACCCGATACACCAAGACCTACATACCTTTACCGTGAAAATCTACGAAAACAAATATATATATATATATATATATATATATATATATATATATAGGTCTTGGTGTATTCGGGTCTTGTCCCGTGTAAGGTTGAGAATACCTTGGCAACGTTTCGACGAAATCTCATCCGTCATCTTCAGCTGGTGTCTCAGCTTCGTTCTCCTGGGAAACGAAAACAAATATATATATATATATATATATATATATATATATATATATATATTAAAGTGGCTAATTTTTTTAAATGAAGTTTTGTAACACATCTGCTTTAGTGAGCCACAGTTCACAAAAACTTAGAATTTCTAATAAAACATGTTTGCCTGAAAAGCTGCTACCAAACTCCTGATTTAGGGGAATAAACAGTTCTGCAGATATAATTAGACTTTCAGTTCTCTTTCACTCAAACATTATGGTCAGAGTTGATTGTAATTACAGTTCAGCAACATGTGGAAAGATAACCATTTGTGAGAATTCATGATGTATTAGACATCTCCAGAGGAACAAGGACCACATTGTGGCCAGATCAATGGCTAGATAGTAAATTCTGCTTACTAAAAATCTGTCCAGAAAAGAAGAGATCGAGAGATTGGCCACATCTACTCTGTACAGTTGCTTCTCATGAGTAAACTGCAGGAACCAAAGTTTTTGCATCAGCTTGTGCATTGAGCACAGCTGGAAGTTGAGGAATTCCAAGTAAACTAACAGCCATAATGTAGCCTGCATGGACATAGTTCTGCTTGGCCTCATTTCTTAATCACTTTTGGAAACTGCTTCTTAACTGTTTTTCAACTATTAAGAGCCTTCCGATCAAGAATTGAGTTGGCACAATGTTGGAAGGCAAAACAAATGCCAACAAATAATTTGATTACTCAGAAAATACTTGACTGCGCTGAAATGGACCTACTCATACAAAAATTTAGGATTAAGGAAGACTCAAGATATATTACAGCTTGGGATAAATGGTATAAGTGGATTAAAGAGAAAAAACCAGGAATTTAAAAGATATGTATTTGATGAATGGAGTAGTTAAATTAAGAATGTTTACCAAATAAGAAATGAATAGTAGTAAAATTATTATCAAGAAAAAAAACACCGTCATAGTTGATTAGAAGTATATGTTTTATATGTTTTATATGTTTATTTAATTGTATTGGTATATATTGATTTTGTCGACAATGTTAAGTTGTATTTGACATATTGTACATACTGTTTTGCTTTTTTAATTGTTAATAAAGTTTTTTTCTAAAATAATAAAAAAAAGAGCCTTCCAATCAACCATAACATCTGTTGGATGAGTTCACTTTAATCTTTAGCATCAGAAGTTTTAAAGCTAGGTTTAGGACATGAAACTTTTGTTTTTAATAAACCGCAAAAGAGTGATTATAATTTGTTTTTGGAAAGTTATAAATGGATTAAATATCCAGGCGGATTTGGCAAAAGATTTTGAAATTAATCATAAGAATTTATCCATGGGAAAAAGCTGTTGTATTTGAACGCTTAAAAGAGAATATGATAAGATGCCAATTTGAATATTGGACACTAGAGGGAACCAGAAGGAAATAATCAATTAAAGGGAAGAACATTTAAATTTCACTTACTGATGCAAACTGAGCAAAATACTTTAACATTGGATGTTTTGGAAGATATTTTTGGACAATGGACCCCGAAGTTAATTTAAGGGTATCTGTCATTATAGAAAGACTATGTTTAAAAGAAGTTATGAAACAAGAATAAATGTTACTGTTCAAGATTGAGACCAATCTGAAAGTGGTTTTTAAAATGATAAGCTATAAGAATGACAAGGAAATAGATGCTACCCTGGATATACAAATCGAAACAATTTATAGGCTTTTGTGAGAAGGAACAAAGAAAAAGGGAAAAGGAAACAAGCTGTAGGACGTTATTTAAAGGAATTAAAGGTCAAGATTGTTTAAAAAATACTATCTGTAGTTCATTCGCTCAAAAGGAAAAAGCAGGGCTCATTATTTCCCTCTTGTAGCTTTCTTATTAATAGAAAGTATTTTCAAATTTCATCTAACAGCAGTGAATTAATATACAATCTTTGGACAGATGTCGCCATCTCCTGGACACTAGGCAGGACTGTTACACAGCCAGGATTTCTTACTTCATAATGGACATGTCAAAAATCTTCATTTCTCAAAGGTCATTGCATGGCAACATAGCACAGGAAAGGTTTGATATTTATGTGAGCAATGACAGTATAATGCTGTGCTACATCAACAAGACAAAAAGAGTAATTTATTAATGGCAAGCAACTTCCATCTCATGCAAGATGTAGATTAAGAAGCTGTTACATCATGTGTGTCGGGGTTGAAAGTCAATCTAGATGAGCGATGCCTAACCTTTCCGTCGTTGTGTACCAAAAGTGCATGTGTGCCTGCACCCATAATGCAATGTACACATGCACTCCCCGCCCCCTGTGCATGCACATGTGAGCCCCCGTGCTCCCCCTCCCCCTATGCATGCACATGCATCTTCCACATGCGCCCCGCCACCACACATGCACGGCAGATACTTGACAATCAGCTGGCTGGTGGGAGGTGTGCACTCATGCATAGTGGAATTGCGCTGGAGCGACAGCTTGTGTGCCGGCAGAGAGGGCTCTGCGTGCCACTTCTGACACGTGCCATAGGTTCGCCATCATGGATCTAAATATACTGACAGATGTCTGGAATGGCTGATCAATATATATCACCATCATTATTTTAGTGATTGTCTGTCCACTGCAGGATGAAGGCTTCTTTTGCATGTTTCCAAGCTATATGGTCCTGAGCTTTCTTTTGCCAGTTGGGCCTGCTGATGTCATCAATCCATCTTGTTTTTGGTCTCTTTTGTGGATGATTTTTATCCAATGGGATCCATTCTACAACAGCCTTGGCCCACCTGCCATCAATTCTCCGCACCTTCCGCCGTGAGTTGAAGACCTGGTTATTTGACCAACCCGGGCTGTGACCCTTTGGGGAGGGTTATTTTTTTAATTTTTAATTCATTTTATAAATATTTGGGCTTATAACTCTGATTTAATCGTTTTTTAATGTATTTATTGTTCTTTGCTTTTTAGTTGTAAGCCGCCCCGAGTCTTCGGAGATGGGGCGGCATATAAGTTCAAATAATAAATAAATAAATAATTCTTCTTGCTATGTGACCAGGCCATTTCCATTTCAATATGTATATTATTGATTAAGAAAATTTATATGGCCACCCAACTCATGATCATTCTGGGTAGCTTACAGAAATAACCCCACACTAATACAAAAGCTAATAACTCTCCCACTCCAACCCTTGGCAATAACATTAGAAGCTATCTCCATGTTACTCAGCCGTGCGGGTTGTGATGGGAGCCCCCGATACTCCCATGTTACACCCTCCTCGCGGCCTGCATTGGCTTCTGGTTGCCCTCCGGGTGAGATTCAAGGTCTTGGTATTAACATTTAAAGTCCAACAGGGCATGGGTCCAGGTTATTTACGGGAACGGCTTCTCCCAATATCAAATGCTAACTGCCCTGTTAGGGCACACAGGTGGGGTCTCCTCGGGGTGCCGCCTGCGGCACAATGTTGCTTGGCGTCGACCTGGGGGAGGGCCTACTCTGTGGCGGCTCCCACTTTGTGGAATCTTCTTCCGCTTGAGCTCCGCTTGCTCCCGATCTCCACACCTTCCGCCATGATTTGAAAACTTGGCTCTTTTTACAATCTGGGCTGTGCTGATTCTCCTGGGCTGGGGTTATTTAACTGTGGGTTTTAAATTTTAATTCAGCTTAATTGTTTAATACTTTTTTAAACTAATTTATTTGTTGTTGTATTTTAACTGTAAGCCGCCCCGAGTCCTCGGAGAGGGGGCAGCATATAAGTCGAATAAATAAATAAATAAATAAATAAATAAATAAATAAATAAATACTCTGATGGCCAAAAAAAAATGTCTTCAGGGCCGTTTAAAAGAGTCTCACAGTGAGGGCCCATAAGATAACTCAGCTGCCCCATTATCTTACTGTAGAAATTGAAATTGTTGGATTTTTTAAATTCTGCTCCTCTGAGCAAATTGCTGGTCCCAAAAGCTTATTTTGAAGTGTTTTCTGTCTAGAACTAATTAAGGGCAATAGGGTTCAAAAACAGAGACATGGTGGCTCAGTGGCTAAGATGCGGAACTTGTTGATCAGAAAGGTCGGCAGTTCACCGGTTCGAATCCCTAGCCACATAATGGAGTGAGCTCCGTTATTTGTCCCAGCTTCTGCCAACCTAGCAGTTTGAAAGCATGTAAAAATGCAAGTAGAAAACAGGGACCACTTTGGTGGGAAGGTAACAGCGTTCCATGCACCTTCAGCATTTAGTCATGCCAGCCACATGACCACGGAGATGTCTTTGGACAGCGCTGGCTCTTTGGCTTTGTAGCAGAGATGAACACTGCTCCCTAGAGCGAAACGACTAGCACATATGTGCAAGGGGAACCTTTACCTTTACCTTTTAGGGTTCAAAAATGAATTGAAAGCATCCTTTAGAGTAAGAGGTTATTTTATAATATATTTGGATCTATACACATAGTCTTCAACTTACGACCACAACTGAGCCCAAAATTCATGCTGCTAAATGAGACATTTGTTAAGTGAGTTTTGCCCCATTTTATGAGTTTTCTTGCCATATGTATTAAGTGAATCACTGCAGTTGTTAAATTAGTCACACAGTTGTTAAGTGAATCTTGTTTCCCCATTTACTTTGCATGTCAGAAGGTCGCAAAAAGTGATCCGATGACCCTGGGACACCACAGCCGTCATAAATGTGAGTCAGTTGTCAAGCATCTGAATGTTAATCATGTGACCACAGGGATGCTACAAGGGTCATAAGTATGAAAAACAGTCACAAGTCACTTTCTTCAGTGCTGTTATAACTTCAGTCATTAAATGAACTGTTGTAAGTCGAGGACTACCTGTGCTAAAGAAAGTTAGAAGTCATTCTTTTTATATTTCTTTTCCTTTTTATTTTCTCATTACTTTATTATTTCCAGCCCTTTCACCCTCTCTTGTTTTTTTACTTGTTTTGTTAATTTGTATTTTATCTTTTAAAAAAATAACTTAATAGAGTGCTTTTTTAAAAAACAAAAATGAAATCAGACCTACAAAGCTAAATCTGACCTCACATGCCCTACTTCATGAATATGTACATATACTGTACATATACATACACACACAACATTATACATATAATGTTTGCTGATTGCAGCAAACTGTAGGACATATCTGGTAGGACATATAAGGAAAATCCAGTGCTTTGTTTTCACTTGGAAAAAAGAATTGAAGAGGAAACAAAATACCTACAGGCAAAAAAAAAATAGTGCATATTTGACTGTTTTTCCTGGCAGATATTTTTCTTTCTAAAATTGCCCCTTAATTCCTTTTGCTTTCCAGTTTGAGATTTAAATTAATGCATCCATCTCATCAGGAAGCTCATGGGGCAGGAAAGAGTTTCTGAAGGTAATTATGACCAAAATATGGCTGCTAAAAGAAGAATTAATCCCTTTGTCACTTGCTGTCATTCTTCCTTTCAAAATCTTTGCAAAGTAAATTTTTTAAAAAAATAGTGCTTGGAACTTCTTTCCATGTTACATAGAAACATAGTCTTCTGCTCTGGGTTGAGATCATCATTGAGGTCATCAATCCTGCATACTTCCTTTGTTGTCACATGATCATTATTTGGTCTGGAATGCTTTAAACCAGGGGTGTCAAACTTACGTCATCATGATGTCATCATGTCATGTATCGGGACTTTTTCCCCCTTTGCTAAACCAGGCGTGGGCATGGCCAGTGTGTGATGCACCCGGCCCATGGGCCGTGAGTTTGACAACCCTGCTTTAAAGTAATGCAGCAGGAGGGATTTTCTCCCTGGCCTTGCCTTCATTGGAGTACCAGCTGCAAAGCAGCAAGGGTAGCAGAAATTTCCATGCCTAATTCTGGGTGGTTTCTAAGAAAAGGATTCCCTACGGCCATCTTTTTTTTTTTTTTTTAATTACATTTATATGCCGCCCTTCTCCGAAGACTCAGGGCAGCTTACAATTTTTGGAGCACAACCCAATGCGCTCAGCAATAGCCTTCATTCCATTGTATATGCCTGCTTATTACTACGCGGCATTTTTACAAGGTCAGCTAATTGCCCCCAACAATCTTGGGTCCTCAATTTACCTACCCCGAGAGGATGGAAGGCTGAGTCAACCTTGAGCCTGGTGGGATTCGAGCCTACAGTAATTGTAGACAGCTGGATCTTAAGAGCAGGCATTTAATAGCCTGAGCCACCAAAGCTCATCTTAGTGGAGTCATAAGGATTACAGCTTATAATACAATTCAAATTATGCCACAATTTAACCAGAACTGGCCCATATCTCTGAAAGTCTTCTTGAATACTTCTTTTTACAAGCATGTATCTGTCACATATCAAGCTCACCAGTGGTGGGATTCAAATTTTTTTTACTACCGGTTCTGTGGGCATGGCTTGGTGGGTGTGGTATGGCTTGTGGGTGTGGCTTGGTGGGCATGGCAGGGGAAGGATACTGTAAAATTCCCACACCACGCCAGGGAAGGATACTGCAAAATCCCATTCCCTCCCCACCCCACTAACCTGCTTTGCAGCTCTGTTCTCCTGTACAGGGCAACAAAGACCCAGCCGATCAGCTGGGACTCAGGAGGCAGAGAATAGATGGGGCGGGGCCAGTCAGAGGTGGTATTTGCCAGTTCTCCAAACTACTCAAAATTTCCGCTACCATTTTTTTTAAATTAAAAAAAAATTCCACTACCAGTTCTCCAGAACTGGTCAGAACCTGCTGAATACCACCTCTGAATTTAACCAGAACTGGCCCATATCTCTGAAAGCCTTCTTGAATACTTTGTTTTACAAGAATATATCTGTCACATATCAGGCTCACCCTTTTATTTACTGAAGTCAAATATTTGAAGTTAGAATCAATCAAAACCATGATAACAATGAGAGCGAAAGAGACACGAGAAACCCCACACACCTCTGAGAAACATAAGGACACACACTTGACAATGATTTTGCTGCAGCATAAAAAGAAATTTCTGTCTGCCTGGTTATTGGGAACAAAATTATTTTGGCAGGCAGCTAATTGAAGGAATTTATTTCTCTGCAGAGATCATGCAGGAGAGATTCCATACCCTGATTCCTTCTTCTCAGACACTTGGACCGGTAAATGCATCATTTCAGTATGATTCAATAAGCATGATTTGAAGTTGTCACAGTGAGTCTTCAGATAGAGAGGGCACTGCAAGCACTCTTCCTTATCCCTTCATAGAAGAGCCAGAAGAAGCATAGAAGAACCTTTATTTTTATTGGTTTATTAAATTTATATGCCGCCCCTCTCACCGATAAGCTGACTCAGAAATATTGTTGCTGAACAGAGCAGAAGAGAAGAGCTACTATCCTTTTCAACATCAGTGAAGTGGGATTTTTCATATATTTTTTTTTTTAACCAAATTTTATTCAATTTTTAACAATTTTTTAAAACAGCTCTTTTCAGTAGACAGCATGTTCCCGAGTCATCACTTTTACATGCAAATGTGACAGTAGATCTATATTCCTTTTAAACATTTGACTTCACTTCTATTCCATTTTAGCGGACAAAGGGTCAAAAAATTAATCCTAATCTCAAATCTTAATCTCATTCTGTATAGCCCCCAGTTCATTTCAAGTTAATTGCAAATATACATATATATTTTAAAAACTTCATGTATAAATCTTACAAATAACAATATATTTGCCCATCATATTAAAGATAAAGTTCATCCATGTCTAACCTTTAATTATCTTCACATTGTTAATACTCTTTTATCATTTACAGAATTCTTTTGTCCGTCAGATTTGCCCTTTCATCACATATTCTCACCATAATTCTAAATCCATACCCATGTTAACACTAAAAAGAATGAAAAAAAAACCTAGACTTGCACCCCTTTTACTACTTTGAAAGTGACACCTCAGTGGTTAATCATAGTCATTCCCTTCAAAACGAAAGATAGAGAAAAAAGAAAAAGAAAATGGAGAAAAGCTCCCTTACAATATATCTCTAATCGGTTGGGTTCTGCAACACATATCCCCCCTAAAATTAATTTATGGTTCCAAAATAATAATAAAAATAACTAATCTTGGTTACTGACAAATCCCATTTTTAAGCACTTTCTAAAATCATTTCAATTAATTCAATTCATCTAATCATCATTTAGCTTTCTTTTGTGGATAAGAAATAAAAAAAATGTGACCTTTTACCAGTGAAAATTGTCAGTAACCCCTATTGTTTTACACTTTTATAATTACAATAGATTCTTATTACCATTTCTTCATGCAGAACCCCCCTTTTAAATACGTCAGCCATTGTCTCTATGCAAACAAGTTTCTCTCTTTGTTATGTAATTCCCGTATCTCTCTATCTTTTGTTCTTGTTTCTTGTTCCTTCTCCTCTCTTTTATCCCGCTATCCCCCTTCTCTATCCAGTTTGAATCCCTCTCTCTCTTTACCTTTCTGCTCTCTATCCTTCTGGACCTTTCTAACATGCCTAGTTTCATAAATGTTCCTTTTTAATTACCTTCTTAAGTTTCATTTTTTTGACCATCCTCCCTTTCCTTTTATTTGTATTAATCTTTGTGTTAATTGTCTTCTTAAAATAGCTTTCGCTTGTGCTGGCTCCCTTCTCCTCCCTATTATCCTGATCTCCCCCTTCTCTATCCAGTTTAAATCCCTCTCTCTCTCTTTACCTTTCTGTTCCCTTTCCTTCTGAACCTTTCTGGCATGCTTAATTTCGTAAATGTTCCCCTTTTTAGATACTTTCTTAGGTTCCGTTTTTTAGCCACCCTTCCTTTCCCTTTTATTTGTATTAATCTTTGTATTAATTGTCTTTTTAAAATGGCTTTCTCCTGCGCTGGCTCCACCCTTTCCACGGCTTCTTCTTCTTTATTCAGCACCCGAATGCCCATATTTTCTGCAACATGCCAAGTTAGTTCAGTCACTTCCTGTAACAGTTCTTTCATACTTTTAAACTCCATTTTAATTCTTTGGATGACCACCAAAATTTTAATTTTCCTTGTTTCTTCTTCTTTAAATTTTCTATGATCCTAACCCAGGTCCAGAATCTATATCAATATTACCAATTAGTCCGGCAATCCGTCTTTGTGTATTCAAGCTTTCACTTTCTATAAATCCTGCGTCTCTTTAAAATGTAGCAACTCCAATCCACAAAGGAACAAGATAGTTTCTTACTTCTTTAGCTTCCAATTTTTCTCCACAAAGTGGCACTTTCTGCACAGAGTCTTAACCCTTTCCTTTTATTTTGATAATCAAAGTTTTCCGAGCCCCAAACTTAAGTTCTTACGCTGGCTTCTTCCTTTCCGGTTCGAAGCCCCTTATAGCTGTCAGAAATATTTTACTTATTTTTCTTCACTTGGAACTGCGCCGCTTCTGTTTCTCTTTTTCAAAACTCATCTTTATCTTAATCCCGGGTGCCTTGATCTTACCATCCGATACTCCCGGTTCCTCTGCTGTCGACTTCTCTCTTTCCTCCTGCACCAATCTTAGTCCCGTTGAGACCTTCTCTTCGAGGTGGCCATTTTGACCACCGCTTCTTGACGTCTTCGGAGGGAAGAGACCAGACCCAAAAGGGGAGATGCGGCTCCCCTCACTCTGGCTGGCAGATTTCCCTTTCTCCGCCGCCCCTACGAGGCAGCTTCAGCCCCGAACCTTGCAGGATCGGGGCTCTCCGACGCAAGAGCCAGGCTGCGGTCGTGGACGATCACAAACCGCCGCCTGTTCTCGAGAAGGCTCAACCCGGAAGCCCCGAGACACGAGAAACCCCACACACCTCTGAGAAACATAAGGACACACACTTGACAATGATTTTGCTGCAGCATAAAAAGAAATTTCTGTCTGCCTGGTTATTGGGAACAAAATTATTTTGGCAGGCAGCTAATTGAAGGAATTTATTTCTCTGCAGAGATCATGCAGGAGAGATTCCATACCCTGATTCCTTCTTCTCAGACACTTGGACCGGTAAATGCATCATTTCAGTATGATTCAATAAGCATGATTTGAAGTTGTCACAGTGAGTCTTCAGATAGAGAGGGCACTGCAAGCACTCTTCCTTATCCCTTCATAGAAGAGCCAGAAGAAGCATAGAAGAACCTTTATTTTTTATTGGTTTATTAAATTTATATGCCGCCCCTCTCACCGATAAGCTGACTCAGAAATATTGTTGCTGAACAGAGCAGAAGAGAAGAGCTACTATCCTTTTCAACATCAGTGAAGTGGGATTTTTCATATTGAAGTGGAAGTCCCTCCATCAGGATGGAAAAGGAAATAGAAATGCCAGACAATGTACGAAGAAAAAGAAATGGCTGCTTTTAAAAATATCAATCCCATCTAGGCTACCTTAAATCACATGAAAACATTGCTGCTTCTCTCGTGAGGTGGGGCACACCAGTTCAAGTTCTCTGTGATTTTTAAAACGCTGGCATTGCTTTTCTTGATCCCCTGCCCAAGAGTTTCTGGCTGATGGCCTCTTAATGCACCCCAAAGTAGTTCAAAGAAAGTATTCAAAATAAAGACAGAACAAACCTCTACATTGTAAAGTGTGCACCTTGAACTGGGTCACGTACAATAAACTGTAATTTATTAACCAGTTTGGCATTGTTCAAATTTGTGGTCATGGCCAGCAAACCTGTCACACCCAGACCCTCGTAGAGGGCAGACTTCTGAAAATTAGGCCTCAGGCTCACTTGAAGTGATTGCAATATGAGAGAAATGAACTGGAAACATCCCATTTCCTTGATATATATATGGTGTTAATAATCCAAGGATTTTTTTCTTTTCATGATGTTAGTATAATTCTTGATTCAATATGTTATTTCAACATAGCTATATTTTATTCTTAAAATCTTAATGTTCAATTATTGAGGTACCTTAAGAGTATGAACTTAGAGAAGAGAAAAGGGAAAAAAGAATATTCTATCAATATTAGTTACAGTTGAACATATTAATATTGTATTTTTCCGCTTTTTAATTCAAAATTAAGCATATCTTTGGAAATGAAGAGACAAAGGAACAATAAGATGTTTGTTATATACTAAAGATTTCAGTCTTAAGCTAAATTACTTGATATCAAAATCTGTGTCTTTTTGTCTGTGTGTGTTTACATGTAAAAGGAAAAAATGGTTGAATAGAAAAAGTTCAACAAAATCAAGATATCCAAAAAAAAATTTTAAAAATAAAAAGTGAAAGAAAAGAACTAAAAGGAAAAGTTGTTGAATTGCTGACTTTCCTCTTCTTTTACATCTGCTAGTCTGAAATATTTATAAACATTTAGGACCCCTTAAAAGTCAAACTGCAGATGATTTTGTTTGTTTGTTTACTACCAAAGGGGAACTCTGGGTTTAAAGTATTTATATATGGACATCTTCTTACTTAAATTTAAACTTCTATTATGTAGAAGTTTTGATTGTTGTCCAGATTCTTTCCCATATATAGCCAAGCTAAATTGGCGTCTAGACTTTGTGTTTTGAGAGCCTCAGCTTTGTCACAGCTTGACCAGGGTTTATTCTAACACCATGACGGTACACAGCCTTTATGTATCTTCAGATTATTGATCAGATTTTCCAGATCAAAATTTAAACATTAATGCTGCCTTCTTCATGTCAATATTTCTTCATTTCCTTTTCTTTTTTCCTTTTCTTTTTTTTTCCATTTTGCATTTGTTTTCTAGTCTATCAGTTACTAGAAATTGTTTATTTTCAATCTGTTCTCTTTGCAGTTCCCTATAACTACAAATCTTAATAATGGTAAAATACTTTAGATAATATAAAAGCATTTTCAGTACCCTTCCTTCTTCCCTCTCTCCCATCCAACTTCCCTCCCTCCCTTCCTTCTCCTTTCTCTTCTCTCTCTCCTGCTTCCCTTTCTCTCTCTCTCTCTTTTCCCCATACTTTGGGTATTCTCAGCCTACAATGCAATGCTGTCCTAATTCTGGTTGGGTCGGAATCCTGCTTACATGACGAATTCAGTAATAACTGCCAAGATATCTACAGCATATTGACGCAAAAATTTTTCTGAAGGAAGGAGATGAGGAAAAGACTCACATTCAAACCTGTACTCCTTACCCACTTCCTTAAAAATATAAGAAAAAATGATAAATTGTTTTTGTTTGGTTCTACAAGCTATCTCTAAAAATTCCAGTTGCTGCCACATGGAGTCCTCTGCACAGAGCATTTCACATCTAGAAAGCTGTTCTCCAAGTGGATTGGATAAGCTCTCTGACAGTTTCGCATAATTTGATAGCCAGCAGATGGGAACTCCGCACAGTTGAAGCACTCCTTGCCAATTTCAGATACATTACAACTGCAGTTCCTACAATTACCAACCATGTGGTTAATATTATTATTGAAGAGACTCTACATGGGATAGCTCTGTTACAGTGAGTGTTTTCACTGCATGTCCTGTCAAGGATAATAACCTGCTGTCATCCAGATTTTTAAATTAAAGGTCCCATCAACCCAATCATTTCAGTATATAGCAAGGATTTCTGTGCATTGTCACTGAAAATAAAAATTAGAAGAGGCCAGCTTGTCTACCATTACAGGATTATTACTTTTTTGCCCCAGATTCTGATAAAAAAACTACAATGAATTACACCAGGGGTGTCAAACTCACAGCCCACAGGCTGGATGCGTCATGTGCTGGCCTTGCAACCGCCTGGTTTACGGGGGGGGGGAAGTCCCAATATATCATGTGACGCCGCCATGATGATGTGAGTTTGACACCCCAGAATTGCACTATTCAATAGAATAATTTGCTTAGCTACTGCAGGCTATAAAGTAAAAACATAGAATCCAGAGTATGTACAGTATATACTGGACAATGACAGAAATAGAATAAGCTGCCATATGTAACATATTTTTAAGCAGCAATATACTACATGCCCAGGTAGTATTCATAACAGCAGATGTAGTGGAAAATATATTTTATTATGAAACATTGTGGAATAGCTGTGGGAGAACCAAGTCAGGGAATGGTAGTAGGTAGAAGTAGGTAGTGACCTACATCAATTGAAGAATACCTGGACAAAATACCTTCCTCCTAAGGAAATGACATGAAGAGCTGGTGATGCTACTTTGTCCATTTTCTCTTCTTTTCCTGACTTGACTGAGAGCTTTTAACAATCCATGATGCTGCCCCAACACTTCTAAAATTAATAAATAAAGCTAAAACTTCATGAAGTTGCCCTGCTTTCAACAAGTTTGGAGAATAACTGGGAAGAGAGATAGCAAGCTTCCTAATCATCCAATGGGGAAATGCAGAGGTTGTTAGCAAAGTGCATTTTTCAAAGTAACATTATTTATAGATCACTTTATAATACTTATATTTAGATTTAGGGCATAAAAATCATGTAAACAGTTTCACAAGCATAGAGGAATGTAGTTTGAAAAAATTATTAATCTCTTATAACTTTAAAAAGACAAACAACAAAAATATAAATCTTATAACATCAACCGCTTGTGACATTCATCTTATACTGATACTTTGTGCATTATTTACAAATATATAGAGTTTGTGCGGATATACATCTTTAACTTATCTACTGCTTATCCTTATTTTTTTACAATCTATTTATCTATCCAACAATCTATCTCTGCTCAATCCAGTCATACCATTTCCCCAAATCTTGTAATTCCTCTTTCTCTTGTAAACTCAAAGTTAATTTTTCCATCTCGGCACAGCTCATTATTTTTTGGATGATCAATTCCTCTGGTAGAGGAATGTATTTTGGCATCCCAAATTACTGGTTCTGAATCTAGGATTGAAGGGGCGGGAAAAGTTAGTAACCTAACTTTTTGGGGAGAAAAAGAAGAGAAAGACAAAAAGGGAGTTCACGAAATACTATTCATTGCTGTGCAATCAACCAGATTACATTTTCAGAGCAATCAATGGAACAACCGTGTATTGCTGTGCTGTGGAATCCTGGGCAAAGAGCCCTACGTTGATTGGATTCTTTCATCAGATTCTTGAAAAGATTAACCAGCTGTATCTACAATGCTCCATCCACTACTGGGCAGCCATGCAGAGCTACGTGTTTCTCATAATGCCCCAGAACCACACAAGTCAGCAAGAACTGCTTAGCATCCTAGGCCAGAAAATAAAATGGATGGATAGTCCAGGGTGGGAATCAACAATGGATCATATAAGAATTGTGTTAGTACTTACCCAAAGATGAGGTGCAGAGACAAGATCTAAGTACACTTTCTAGGAAGAATGGCTCATAATATGATTTGAGTTAATGGGGGGGGGGCGGTGTGA
This sequence comes from Naja naja, assembly GCA_009733165.1. Lineage (NCBI taxonomy): Eukaryota > Metazoa > Chordata > Lepidosauria > Squamata > Elapidae > Naja > Naja naja. Next base: position 25,742 of record SOZL01001427.1, read on the forward strand.
AAGAGAGAGAGAGAGAGAGAGAACAGACAGACAGACAGACAGACAGACAGACAGAGAAACAAGAGTCAGAGAGAGGAGAGAAAGGGGGGACAGAGAGGAGAGAGGATGCTTGTTGGAGACAGTGAGATACTGATAGGATCTCCTACATACATGGGTCACTAATTTCAGCAATTTACTTGCAGGTAATAAAAGCTTAGATTCTAATCTATTATTTTTCATTTTTTCTCACAGGAACAATATTTCTTCCATACTTGAGGCTACCAAAATCTAACGATAGTTTCTCAATTGATCTATTCAATTGACAGGCAAGACTGCAAACATTGCCTTTGCAACTCATTTTTTTTTTCTATTTTACTCAACCCGTTGGCAGGAGTCAAATTATTCTTTCCCTATATTGGCATTAAATTAATCTGCTACCCATATCTCTTTTTTGTTTGCTCATAAATAAGGAAAAAGCAACAATCATAGGAAGTCAGGCCATGATTAGATAGCATGCAATATAATGCATGAGTGTAGAAGTTGGAGGCAAAAGGTCTAATTGTGGTCAGATAATCCATTTTAAAGGTTGTTGCTCTTAAGGAGATCATGAAATGATGAAAAAGAATTACAAATACAAAGTATTAGGCATATCCTTAATGTTAAATCTCCACAAAGCAATTTGTTGACATTTCTTAATACAGTTTACAGTTTCTTTAATGAAGTTTTAAACTTCCCAATAAATGAAAACTGATAAAAGACAAAGAACTTTATTACGTGGTTGTTAAAGGCAACAAAAAAGATATCTGAACTTTGCTCAAATTCCATGCCAGAACTCTTACTAAAAGGTGCAATTGTTTTCAGAACTCCCTGGCATTTCTGCATTCCAGGCTTTTATAATATAGTTTGATCCTCTAATGAAAACTTATTTTCTGGAATGCTACAAGCAGAGCAATGACAAAAAGTCTATTATTTTTTGCTGGCAAATGACAATACAAGTGTGTTTGTTTGTGTACTTGTTGGATTCAATATGTATTTATATTGTTTTTGACAAGTCCAAAAGAATTATTGAAACTTGAATTTGAAACATATACTGAAGGAAATTAAATCACAAGGTATTGTGATTGGTTAACTAGCTTGTAAAAGTAGCCTCAAATAGAAATATATAAAAGAAAACAATTCTAAAGACCATTCTTACAGAATAATATATTGTATCGTGGAAAATATGACTCCTAAGTAGTTATGAGTAGGTGCAGATCAAAAGTTTTGAAACCGAGTGTAATTAACAAGAAGGAAATGGAAAAATATACTGCAGATCTATTTGATAAGGCCAAAAAGTCTGAAATACAACAGAATCAGCAGTAAGATTGATTGACTAACTGATTGTTGTTCAAAAGGTACTTACCTTAAGCAGATCTAAATTGGTGGAGATTATACTCTGGATGTCTATGGAGATTCTCAGTCATCCGGGTCTGAGCTTCTTGGGTGAGAAGCGAAAATTTTATTTTATTTATTTATTTATTTTGTCAATTGCTTACAAGGATAAATATAGTTGTGAATACATGAAATGAATACATATAAGAAAAATAAAAGAAACAATAGGACAGGGATGGTAGGCACGTTAGTGCACTTATGTACGCCCCTACAGACCTCTTAGGAAAGGGGTGAGGTCAATAGTAGACAGTCTAAGGTTAAAGTTTTTGGAGTTTGGGGAAGAAACCACAGAATCAGGTAGAGTATTCTGGACATTGACCACTCTGTTGCTGAAGTCATATTTCCTGCAATCAAGTTTGGTGCAGTTAACCTTGAGTTTGTATCTATTGTATGCTCTTGTATTGTTATGGTTGAAGCTGAAGTATTCATTGACCAGAAGGACATTGCAATGTATGATTTTATATTTTATACTTAGATCAGACCGAAGGTGGCATAGTTCTAGGTTTTCTAGGTCTAGAATTTCAAATCTGGTGGCATAAGGTATTCTGCAACGAGTAGAGGAGTGTAGAACTCTTCTTGTGAAATATTTCTGGACTTTCTCAACTGTGTTAATATCAGATGTGATGTGGGTTCCAGACTGATGAGCTGTATTTGAGTATTGGTCTAGCAAATGTTTTGTATGCCCTAGTTAGTAGTGTGATATTACCAGAGAAAAAGCTACATAGGATTAGGTTAACAACTCTTAATGCCTTTTTGGCTATGTAGTTACAGTGGGCTCTAGCACGTAGATCCTTGACAGAGTTTGGATCATCAACAAGGTCTTGTATTTTATTTTCTGATTTTTTTTTGCCAATATGTAAGACAGCATTTATTTGTTGATTTGAAGTTGCCATTTGTTTGACCATTCTGATACATAGATGAGGTCTTTTTGAAGGGTAGCAGTATTGTCTGTGGTGTTGAATAGCTTTACATCATCAGTGAAGAGAATGCAGTTGCTCTTAATATGATCACAGAGGTCGTTTATGTGGAGTATGAAGAGAGTTAGTCCTAGAACTTTGGAATGTCTCCAAAGAAAAACCAGAAAGTCCAATTGCGTCTTGAAAAAGCATCTTTGGGGTTATACTCTTAGAGTTTTTCAAAGGATGATATCTTACCTCTTCCAGTGACATAGTGGAGCAGTAATTTTGGAGGAACATGAAAGTCTATGATGGAGATTAGGATGAAATAAAGGTGGAAAATTAATTTATACTGATAAAATGGAGAAAGATTCTGTGGTCATATGCCCTAATAAGAAAAGTAGGCAAGAACTTCAGTAAAAGAACAGTAATAAATAATAAAACTGAGTATTTCTGGATCAGACATATTGCCTCTTTCATAAGTATTAGAACTTTTTTTCCTTCAGGGAGTTTGTGCTCAAGTGAATGGAAATACAACCAAGAATATGAAGAATGACATCAGCATACTCAAGCATCTTAGCATATCTTCTGGATTACCAGAAAGAGTCTGACCATCAGTAACAGTAAAAGAGCTTTGGTGGCTCAGGCTGTTAAATGCCTGCTCTTAAGATCCAGCTGTCTACAAGCTGGCTTGTATCACCGAGACCTGGTTGGGGCCAGAGGGCGGAGTCCCTCTGGTTGATATCTGCCCCCAGGTTTTCGGGTTATGCACTGGTCTCGACCCCAGGAAGGGGTGGAGGGGTGGCTGTGGTTATTCGGAGACCTTATTTCCAAGGGAGGTCCCTGCTCCGGAGATAGGCGGTGTGAGTCCTCCTCGTGAGGTTTGGGCCAGTGGTGGATGGGCGTGCTGCTTACATACCTGTCCCCCAGCTGTGTATCAGCCGCCCTGCCTGGGCTGCTCGATGCCGTCTCAGGGGTGGCGGTGGAGTTCCCTGAGCTTATGGTTCTGGGGGACTTCAATCTGCCCTCCCTGGGTGCGGGGTGGGCTGGCCGGGAATTCATGGCTTCCATGGAGTCCATGGGTCTGACCCAGTTAATAGATGGCCCGACTCACGTGGGGGGCAATATGCTCGACCTAGTTTTTGTCTCGGAGCAGTGGCGTAGTGGTCCGGGGATGGTGTTATTGCAACCCACCCTGTTCCATGGTCAGACCACTATCTCCTAAGGTTGGTCTTCCATCAAGCCACCCCACACCGCTGGGATGAGGAGCCACTGAGATGGTTCCCCCAGGCGCCTGATGGACCCTGAGAGGTTCCAGACAGAACTGGGGTTTTTCCTGCATCCCTCACCCACAGCCCTGCCGAGGTCCTTGCGGCCGCCTGGCAACAGTCGGCTGCGGGGGCTCTTGACAGGGTTGTCCCCATCGTCCCCTCACTCGGCACAGATCCCGACCGGCTCCCTGGTATACCGGGAGCTCCGGAGATGAAGCGTCGTAGAAGGGGACTAGAGAGTAGGTGGAGGGCGACCCGCTCCGGATCCGACCGAGCCCAGTTGAGAGCTCATATTAGGACTTACCTGGTAGCTGTGGGGGCGGCGAGGAAATCTTACTTCTCCGCCCTCATAGCATCTGCAGATAACCGCCCAGCCGCCCTGTTTGGGGTTGCCCGCTCCCTCTTACAACTGGGGAGGGGGCGGACCTCTGCGGGGTAGAGCTGAGGAATTTGGTCTTTATCTGCAGGACAAAATCGCTCGGATCCGGGAAGGGCTGCACTCGGACTTGCAGTGGTCTGATGAGGGGAGGCGAGTGGTCTGGCTAATGTTATCTGGACTGAGTTCGATCCTGTTTCTGAGGATGAAGTGGACAGGATTATCGGCGGCTGAGTTCCACCACATGTTTATTGGACCCGTGCCCTTCCTGGTTGGTTTATGCTTCCAGGGAGGTCACGTGCGGCTGGCTCCGGGCAGTTATCAACGCTTCGTTAAGGGAGGGGCTGTTCCCTGCCGCCTTGAAAGAGGCGGTGGTGAGGCCCCTCCTGAAGAGGCCTGCCCTTGACCCAGCCGAGTTGAACAACTTTCGTCCGGTCTCCAACCTTCGTTTTTAGCGAAGGTTGTTGAGAGTGTGGTGGCCCAGCAATTGCCACTTTTCCTGGATGAAGCGGACTACCTGGATCCGTACCAATCGGGCTTCCGACCCGGGTACAGCACGGAGACAGCATTGGTCGCGCTGATGGATGATCTCTCTAGGGCTCGGGACAGGGGTTTTTCCTCTGTCCTGGTCCTGTTAGATCTCTCAGCGGCTTTTGATACCATCGACCATGGTATCCTGTTGCGGCGTCTCAGGGGGTTGGGAGTGGGAGGCACTGTTTTACGGTGGTTCTCCTCCTACCTCTCGGGACGTTCGCAAACAGTGTTGGCAGGGGACGGAGGTCGACCCGAGGTCTCTCACTTGTGGGGTACCTCAGGGGTCGGTCCTCTCGCCTCTCCTGTTCAACATTTATATGAAGCCGCTGGGTGAGATCATCCGTGGCTTCGGGTGAGTTATCATCAATGCGCTGATGATACGCAGTTATACATCTCCACCCGGGCCACATCAGTGATGCTCTCTCCGTGATGTCCCGTTGTTTGGAAGCGGTGCGAATCTGGATGGACAGGAACATGCTTCGTCTCAATCCAGCCAAGACAGAGTGGCTGTGCATACCGACATCCCGGTCCAGTTTGGAGATTCCATCTTTGGTCATGGGGAGGAGGTGTTACCCCTGTGGACAGGGCACGGAACCTGGGGGTTCTCCTGGATTCACGCTCAAGTTGGAGGAGCAGGTGGGAGCCGTGGCCAGGGGCCTTTGCCCAGGTCCGGCTGGTTCGCCAGTTGCGCCATACCTGGACCGGGATGCCCTGCGCACGATCACTCAGGCTCGTTGTCTCCCGGTTGGACTACTGTAACGCTCTCTATCTAGGACTGCCCTTGTGCACCACTCGGAGGCTTCAGCTGGTGCAGAATGCGGCTCGCGTTGTGATGGGAGCCTCCCGATACTCCCATGTTACACCCCTCCTGCGTGGCTTGCATTGGCTTCGGTTGCCCTCCGGGTGAGGTTCAAGGTTTTGGTTTTAACATTCAAAGTCCTACATGGCATGGGTCCAGGATATTTACGAGAACGACTTCTCCCAGCCTCAAATACCAGCCGCCCGATGCGGTCGCTGGCGGGTCTCCTCGGGCTGCCCTCCGCGACTCAATGTCGTTTGGCGGGGACCCGGGAGGGCCTATTCTGTGGCAGCCCCCACTCTATGGAATCTTCTTCCGCTGGAGCTCCGGCTGGCTCCGATCTCCGCACCTTCCGCGTGAGCTAAAAACCTGGCTGTTTTTACAATCTGGGCAGTGTTGACCCTTGGGGTTGTTTACGTTATTTTGGGGTTTTAATAATAATACTAATATTAATTCGGCTTTAATTTAATATATTTTTAAGTAACTTATTGTTGTATTCTATTTTAGTTGTGAGCGAGTCCCTCGGGAGAGGGGGCATATAAGTCGAATTAATAAATAAATAAATAAATAAATTACTGTAGGCTCGAATCCCACCAGGCTCAAGGTTGACTCAGCCTTCCATCCTCTCGGGTAGGTAAATTGAGGACCCAAGATTGTTGGGGGCAATAAGCTGCCTTGTAAAAAATGCCGCTTAGTAATAAGCAGGCATATACAATGGAATGAAGGCTATTGCTGAGCGCATTGGGTTGTGCTCCAAAAATTGTAAGCCGCCCTGAGTCTTCGGAGAAGGGCGGCATATAAATGTAATTAAAAAAAAAAAAACTCTTTCAGATGGTTTCATTCTAAAAGAATCTCTTTTACAAAGACCTCAGGGGATTTCAATGAAAGGCAAATGTTCAGCACAAGCATTTGGAAGAATGTTTTTAATTATTTATTGTTGTTGTTGTTTTATTTGTGAGCAGCCTGAGTCTTGGAGATGGGGCGGCATATAAGTCCCATTAATAAATAAATAAATAAATAAATAAATAAATAAATAAATACTACAGATCCAGAAATTTCATCAAGGTAGCTCTATATGCTAGAGCAGATCTGAGCATTTTATGGCCCCGGGGCCACATCTGACCATTTGACTGTCCGTGTCTGGTCCATATGAGATCAATTAGAAATTAGTAATTTTGAAATGTTGACTTCCTACAGTGCTCTGCTCTTATAGGTTTTGCTGGCTTGTGGTCTAAGATGGGGTGATGGGGTAGAGATTACTAGGGCAGTATACATCTTTCAGATAGGCTCTGGAATTTTCTGTTCCCTACTGCTCTGCAGAAATCAGCAGAAAATTAAATCTTTTGTCTTTTAGCATGTAGCTTATCTTAATGGCTCAAACTGTAAGAAATGTATTTAAACTGACTGAAAAATACCTTTTAAATTTATTTTCAAAGTAAAAAAAAAAGAAAAAAAATTAGTAATCAAATGTAAATAAGTGTACATCATACATGCAGTACAATTGCTTTAATTTTGAAGGCGACTGCTACTTTTTACATTTTTACAATTTTACAATTTGTGTGTGTGTGTGTGTGTGTGTGTGCATACCTATGCACCTTCATAGTCCTATTGGATCAGCCCTCCACAACAGTCCCAGTTTCCTTGGAAAATTAATTGCCCACCTCTGTGCTATATCTACCAAGATGTTTATAAACCCACAATGAATTTAGTTTATATTAAGAACTTAAACCGTTCAAAACTATTATCAAAAGAATATGCTATGTGATCATACATAAGCAATTATCTACAAAAAATTGCTGTTTTCACCTATGATATTACAAACTTTGTAAAAAAAAAAGTAAAAAGTATTCTAGAACAATAGTTTCCTAGATTTCAATTTGATTGATACCATCCTCCACAAAAAAATGTATTTCCAGTCATTTATTCCCTTAACTATATAATTGATTTGTAATTGAGTAAAAGGATAATATGCTGCCAAGATAAATGTAGCACTACACACCATGCTGATATACACCAGGGCAGCAAAATTACCATAAAATTTAGCATCCATTATGTGCTCCACTATACTTCTAATCTAATTCAAGCAAAGCCACAGAAACGCACCTATGTCAATGGTGCTTTAATAAATTAAGTGAGATTAACCAATTATTAACAGTCATATTGAAGCAAACAAGTTTCCTTGAGAATTACAATGGAGAGTTCAAGGTGGGCAATCATGTTTAAAGTCAAGATCTGCCAAGGCACCCGGACTTTTCCTGGAATGAAACGGATTTCCGGTCCCATACTGAGGAGGATCTGCTTGAGAAATACTGCCCTTGGTGAGACAGAGGGTCATACCAACTATTATTCATAATTCCACCCTATAGGAATAAAAAAAATTGGAGATTTAAGTTCTGGATGCTATTTATGTGTTTTTGCGTATCTGTAATGTCTGGTTTGACTAATGTCTCATTTAGATTATTGTTTATCTTGTTCAGTGTTTGTAAGATATCAGTAAAGCCAACCAATAACTATGTTTCCACATGTGCACAAATGTGCATAAATAGTCAGCAGCTTGGCTAGGAGATAAGTTAGACCTGTAAAGTTCAACATTTTATTTATTCATTTATTTAATTATGGCTGCCCATTTTAAAAAGAAACTCTGAGTGTCTCACAACAGGAATAAAACTGTCAACGGTAGAACCATAAAACCATAAAACAAGAGTAAAACCAAGAACTAAAATAACCCAATGCCTCAGTCATCTTCTAGGATGCCCCAACAACCATTCATAAGCTCCCATTACTCTATCGCAGTGCCTGGGTAGAGAGCCAGGTTTTATTGGCCTTCCAGAATGCTGAAAGGGTGGGGCCTGCTGGATCATCAGGGGGAACGGTGTTCCACAAGGTAGCGGCAGCTACAGAAAAGGCTCACTTCCTAGGTCCCACTAGATGGCAGCATTTCAGGGAAGGGACCTGGAGTATCTTTAAAATGCACCCAAAAAGAAACAAGGAGCCAGAACAGCACCTGCAACAGGGACATAACCTGACCAAACCTAAGAGTGCCCAATTCTGTGCATGCCACTGCATTCTGGATCAGTTGTAGCTTCCAGGTAGCCTTCAAGAGCAGACTCAAATACAGCACATTTCAGCAGCCCAGATGGGAAGTAACCAAAGCATGAGTGTCCATGAGCAGGGCTTCCCAGTCCAGAAAAGGGTGCAATTGACACACAAGATGAACAGTGGTGGGATTCAAACTTTTTTTTTACTACCAGTTCCATGAGAGCGTGCTCCATATGCGCTCGCAGCATTCAAAAACTGCTGATTTTAAGCTTCAAAACTTAGATTCTATTCAGCACTGGTGAGTAAAACAGCTGAGGCACAGCAATCCACTCAGCCATGTGAATCAGCTGAGCTAAAAAAAATATAGGATAGGAGAGGGCGGGGCCGGGTTGGTGGGCCCAACTACTCACTGGAGCTACCAGTTCGCTAGAACCAGTGCAAACCAGCAGCATCCCACCACTGAAATTGAATCTGTGTAAATGTCTCCCAAGTTCCCCTCGAGTAGGAGCTGTGAGTCCATGAGGACCTCCAAACTGCACACTAGCTCAGTTAGGGAAATGCAAATGACATATGACCAGATCCTGGGGACCAAAACTCAAGGTCTCTGCTTTGTCAGGATGGAATCAGTTGATCCAGAGCCTCCCAGCCTCCAGGCACTCAGACAGCATAGCAACAGCATCACCTTCCCAGCTCAGGTTGGATATATATAAATGGATATCATCAACATGCTGATGATATTGCATCCCATGCCATTGAATGACATCAACCAGCAGCTTCATTTAGATATTAAAGAGGAACAATGAAAAACTGAAGCCCTAAAAACAGCCCACATTTCAGGGTACTGGGGTTTAGATTAAGTTTTAGATTCTGCAATTGTTCTGCAATGGCACACCATTCACAGCAAGCAGTGGGCACTGTGTTCATTTTACTAAGCCATTCAGTATGTTACTGTTACTGTTCACACACTGTTACTACTCCCTTGTGCAACAACTGTGTATGCGAACATACAGTCATGTGTACCGAGAAGCTCAGAGGTAGTATTCAGCAGGTTCTGACCAGTTCTGAAGAACCGGTAGCAGAAATTTTGAGTAGTTCAGAGAACCGGCAAATACTACCTCTGACTGGCCCGCCCCCATCTATTCTCTGCCTCCCGAGTCCCAGCTGATCAGCTGGGTCTTCTTTTGTTGCCCTGCACAGGAGAACAAAGCTGGAAAGCAAGTTAGTGGGGTGGGGTGGGGTGGGGTGGGGAGGGAATGGGATCTTGCAGAAACCTTCCCCCAGGAGTGGGGAGGGAATGGAGATTTTGCAGTATCCTTCCCCTGCCATGCCCACCAAGCCACACCCACAGAACCAGTATTAAAAAAAAATTGAATCCCACCACTGGAGAAGCTGGGTGTCTCATAAAATGTAACTGGTTCATTTCATGCAGTTTTTCATAAATGTTTAAATAAGGTATAAACTAAAAAGAACAAAATGTCATTAACTTGATTCTCAAATGCAAGCAATCAGATCAAACAAAAAATATGTTTGGATGAATTTGAGAAGCCCATCATCCCCTGTGAATATTGAATCAAAATAGAGCAAAGATGAAAAAGAAAAATGACACTTGCTAATTTTTATTCTAGGACAAAAAACAAGTAAACGTTTTAGCAGAGAGTTTATGCTTCTGATGTAATTCTATATGGATATATCTGGAGTTCAGTGGTGCTTATTTAGGTATAGGAATGGTTGTTCTGTTAAATAAAACTCCTAATAATTGGGAAAAAGTATGCTTCAAATAGAAATACTTATGTGGATCCTGTATACATTTTTTCTTATCCATTATCGTAAAGTCCCCAGTCCCAAATATCTTTTTAGACTAGTTAAAAATTTATTTAGATGTGCAGATTTAGGAAATGGCTCCAAATGAAATGACAAACCTTTTGTCTCAAAGCAGCAGTCTAGGTGAGAGTTATTGCCCAAACATCAGCACATTATCACAATAACCAGGACATATAATTTGGGGCTGCTACAAGATACTTTGGTATGTTGAAAGCCGTTGTGAGTGCTCTCACAAAATGATTCCTATGGATGGATTTGCATATTTACAAAATAATGTCACAGTACGCAGGGCTAGTCAATACCTGCAGGCAAATTGAAAGTTGTTTTTTTAATCATCTCTTCCCAGGATGCCCTCTGCCACATCAGCATTGTCTTTCCTCTTTCTCACTTTGTCTGTTTCTTTCTCTCTTGGCACAACTTGGCACATTTTCAAAGGAATGTTGCAGCCCTCAACATTTTCTCTTCTTGGAATGACTATGGGAGCTTTATGGGGCTCAAAAACATTTCTGGTGTAGTGATTGGACAAACCCATCTTCACACAGGCAAGGCGTGACAAGCTTTCCTTTCTGACATTCATTCAGCCATTCACCCAAGACTGCATTGCATTTAGATATCCTAATCCCAAGTTCTTAGCTGTCTGACTAGACAGAAGGAGAGTTTATTTGGTTTATTTGAAAATTCCAAGTCATAAACCAGAGGGTGGTGGGGGACAAATCTGGACCTATTCAATCAATTTCCTCAAACTTGTGCCTTGTGGCAGAGTCATGGTGAACAAACCACAGTGACTAGGTTCATGCTGAGTTAAACCATATGATGACATGCAACTGATAAACCCAGAGAAGAAGAAATAGGGTTGAGACTGCAAGGTTACATATTTTAGGACCACATTGTACAATCTATTTGAATTTAGCTATAGACTTCTGAGCACCACATATTTACAATTTACTTTCATCTGTGAAAAATAGCTAGGTGATTAAGACATCCAAAGATTTCCCACCTTTCCTTCCTCAGAAAGTGAGATGAAGATATAAACAATTAAACCCACTAGGGACATACAGCATTACTGATCCATTGTTCAGGCAATATAAAGTCTGAATTCATTATTTTTATA
>SOZL01001428.1:0-28038 GCA_009733165.1 Naja naja
GCAAAATATAGCAAATGAAGTAGCAATGAAATTCTATTTCATCTGCTGCACATGTGAATGTTTGTGTTGGTTACACAAGTTTCCAAATATGGAGGTTTGACATCCATATTTCTGCCTAAAAGCTACTGAAAGACCATACCACACTTTGCATAATCCTTTTTCAAAGCATTTTTACCCATGCTTTGGAATTGGATTTTATACTCTTATTAGGCCTTCTAGGAAACATACTTCTGTTAGGAAGATCTGTAAAATCTGTAAAATCTCTACCCTAAAATCCTGTAGCAAATAGAAGGATTCTTCAAAATAACAGGCCAGGGCCTGTGTCTCCTCTCTAGCGGCCCGTACAGATTTCCAGCAGCCTTTTCTATGCTGTCCATGAAATCTGAATATACAAGACACACACGGGTTTTTTTTAATGTCGTTCAAAATAAAATAATCTTACGCAGCCTTAATTTTCCTTCTTTTTTTGTCTTTCTAATTCCCAGATGTCTCACTTGGTAGAACTTGTTCTATTAGCAACAGCTGTGCCAAATTTGGAGCAAGAAAGCTGCTTGTTAAATGTTCCCAGAGGTAAATTCTGAGATGGTTGAATCATCTTTAAAGATGATTATGTGGATTGTTGTACTTTTATGGGAGGGAGTCCTACTTTGCAATGGGTGAAGGTGTCAGAGCAAAACCCACAGCCAACAAACTCATTCCCATCTATAGTTTATCTCTCCACTTCTATGTTTGTGCTACAGTTTATGGATGTCATAAATTCCAAGGAATAAGTGAAGTCAATTCAGGCTATTAAGTTTCATTTTCTTTTAATACTCCAATTCCCTCAGGGTGTCATTTACTGTAATTGTTTCTTAAATGATTCCCCAGAGTCTAAGCTTTGCTCAGGAAGGCTTTCGAGGCACAACTTAGGAATGGAAATGGAACACAGGACAACTGTCTGTGGTTTGTTTTTCTTTACTTTGCGGTGATCTCCACAGTGCTTTTATCTGTTCTTTATGGGAGAAAAATTGATAATTGCATTTGGCATTACTGTAATTGTAGATCTTAAGGTTTTATGTACTTAATTTAAATGTTCTCTGAACACATTATGCTATAAATTTAAGCCTTATACTCCTATTTTATATTTCCCACTCATCTTTTGTTGTAAAATTAATTAAGATTTGTCATATGATGAACTTTTTGCATCTGCTTATTTATTTATTAAATTTTTTAGTTACTCCTTTATTAATTTATAAATAATTCAAGGTGGTGAATGTGCCTAATACTCCTTCCTCCTCCTATTTTTTTCATAATATCTACCCTGAGTGGTGGTTTGGCTGAGACAGACAGTAACTGGACCAAAGTCACCCAGCCAGATTTTCATGCTTAAAATGGTACTAGAATCCACAATCCCCCAGTTTCTTTAACCTTAGGCTAGCATCTTTAACCAAGACTAGCTTATTCTGTGGGAATGTTCTAACAACCATCCACTTTCAAAAGAACTTCCAAGCCATATAATAATCTTTAATATTTGCTTAAACTAATAGTTTCTAACCTGTGGACTGGGAGGGAGTACATCCTAGATGTCAATGTCAAAATAATTTTTAATGGCCAAAATCTTAGGGGGTAAATATATATGATAGAATGTTAGTCCTTTCAACCAAAATATTATAAATTTGGGCTTGTTATGCCAAGATCCCATAATATTTGGTGACCTCATACAATTTTGTGAAAAAATAAACTTAAAAATATCTTCTATGTTCTAAGGTTCTGCACTTAACATCTAGAGAAGTTATGTATATTCTGGCATCTGTGGCTAGCTCATTACTGGCTTTAGTTGTGGTCCTCAAAAGATGTCAGTGATGATCTAGTAGTTCCTTCAAAGGAAATAGTTGAAATTGTTGCTTTAAACATAAAAAACATCTTGCAGTGGTTTACATGATTAATGAAAAAAAGAGAAACCTTGCACACATGTTTGCAGTTCAGAATTCTGTAATTCAGAGGACAACAGGAAAGGAAGGGGAAGTAGAGTAAATATATATCCTTGTTCTCAGCATTCAAAAACTGGTCTAACTTAAAACAGCTGAAGGAGAGGTAAAATTAATTCAAATGCCCTCTCAGCAAAGCCATCAGTATGGACCTGCTTCCTATCTGGTTTTTCAGCAAAGCTGATAAACTATTTCTGCTTCCTCCTTGTTCTTCAATATTCTGATTGAATGGTCTTGTTCAGATAATTCTATACTAATCTTTCTCAGCTTAGAACATATGATTATGTTGGAATTGCCAAATTGAAATTCCCAAAGCTTTTATTTTTAATCTATTTAAGTACCACCTATCGAGATGATAGGTTAGGGAAGGCTACCAAAGAGGTCTATCACATGTAGAGAAAATTCCATAGTTGCTGCTGGAAACATGATGTCTGGGACAATCCTGTGAGGGTGCAAATGAACTACAAACTTTTCTAGATCCTGCCCATTTTCTCTTAAATATATATTGAGTTTTCGTTCAGTTCAGATATGGCTTCAATCCCTTGAAATATAGTTGTTGCTCATGACTCATCCTTTTCCTCAAACAGGAGACATTAAATAAAGGCACTTGGCCAGATTTTAGTCCCCTGTCCAGCTCAGGCTAACTTTCCAGGTTACATGTAGTCCTTCTAGTTAACACCCTTTTTGTTAAGTTTGTATGAAGAGTCAGATGCGGAGTGCTTCAATGAAGAGTTTATTAGTGACTACAGCTCATAACAGACCCAATTTGGCTGGGCTGGGCTGCTACTTATAGCCAGCAGCCGCAGTTGCCAGCCAATCAGAGTGCAGGATTTTCCCGCACTTTTTAAACCAATCATTTCTGACATTTTACAAGAACAGTTCAAACTAAACCAATGACATTCAAACCTGCATACATAACACCCCTCCCCACTAGGTTCAGTCCATACTCAAACCCCAACCTATCTAATGTATTCTTTTAAATAGGTGGGGCTCTTACGTGTACATTGAGACCATCGTGGTTCAGAAGTTTTAATGTTCTCACCCAGTGAGAGAGGAAATGTGTCTGTTGACATTTCCCTACTCGGGCTTCCAGTGAAAGAAGACCCTGTTTGATTGTTACAATCTGGTTTCTCCTCCCAAACCATCTCAACCCAATGTCAGCACCCAAGTCAGGTAGTGATGTGCACTCTTCCACTTGTAAGGATGGATTTTGGCATTGTGACAGGTTTTGGGGTGGTTCCTGTCGTAATGGCTCGTTACACATGGGGTGGATTCTTGCTTGCTGATTATCCTCATGCTCCTCCCTTCCCCTAGAAAAGGCATTAGGTATGGGAACTAGAGAGGAACAATTGCGATGTTCCTGAAGTAATCTGGATCTAAGCTGATCAATGTGCCTGCTCCAGAGGACACCATCTTCTGTTTGCACCCTGTAAGAACGAGGGCCTGTGATTTGAGTTATTTCAGCAGGAATCCATGAAGGTTCACCCATAAGGTTCTTAGCATAAACAGAATCACCCACACTGAACGTGCGAACTTTGCTAGTGGAATCTGGTGGTGTGTTGGTGCGTAAGTGGGATGAAGGTGGTCAAGGGAAGACCTAAGTTTCCTACCCATCAACAACTCTGCTGGGGATAAGTTAGTTGATGAGTTAGGAGTGATGTGCTGAACACTAAGAAGTTTTCAACTTTCTCAGTGATGTCCCCAGGACCCAATTGCTGAAGCTTTTCCTTGGTAAAACGCACCATCGTTCAGCCCGGCCGTTAGCGAAGGGTGCCCAGGGGCAGTCAGGGCATGTCTGATACCCTGTTGTGCTAGATAGGATTCAAAAGGTTGGATGTAAATTGAGGGCCATTGTCAGAGACAAAACATCAGGTAACCCATGGGTTACAAAAAGCTTTTTAAGCTGCTTGATGACAGCATCAGTTGTGGTGGATGCCATAGGGATGACCTCTAGCCATTTGGAATATGCATCTACTATAATAAGAAAGGTGTGCCCTCTGGTAAGGCCAACAAAATCAATGTGAATCCTGGACCACGGGCCCCTAGGACATTCCCATTCCTGTGTGGGGGTGAGAGGTGGTGCAGGCCTGACTACCTGACAGTTGGGACAAGATGCAACCTAGTTTTCAACCATTTTGTCAATACCTGGCCACCATACATAACTCCTGTGCACCTCAAGTTCAATGTCCTCAGTGTAAAACGGAAGTGGGCAGCGACTCAAGGCATCAGCATGGTCAATGTCTTTGCCAGGCTTGTGGATGAGCTTGTATGAATAAGCAGCAAGAAATTCAGTCCACCTCAGCATTCTTGGTGACAGGATAGTGGGTGTAGGTTTGTCTCCTGCCACAATGCCTAACAAAGGTTTGTGATCTGTGACAATGGTAAATGTTCTCCCATATAGATACTCATGGAATTTCTTGACAGCTGCAACAATTGCCAATGCTTCCTTGTCCAACTGGCTGTAATTCCTCTCTGCTTTGGTCAAAGTCGAGAGTAAAATGCAATAGGGGCTTCCCTCCCGCTGGGAAGCCTGTGGCTCAACCCCCACTCCAAAGGGGATGCATCACAAGTCAGTACAACAGGCAAATTCTCAGAGAACTGTATCAGTACAGCATCAGACGTGATTAGTCTTTTAATATTGTTAAATGCTGATTGTTCCTTCCTGCCCCAGACCCAAGCAGATTTTTTGTCCAGTAGTCTGTGTAATGGTTCTGCAATGGTTGCCTTCTGAGGTAGGAACCTGTGATAAAAGTTAATAAGTCCAAGGAAGGCTTGCAAATCTGTTTTGCATTTTGGTCTAGGGGCTTCTTTGATTGCTTGAACCTTGGCATCTGTAGGGTGGATGCCATGCTTGTCAATCATGTAGCCCAAGAACTCAACCTTGTCAGTTCTAAGAGTGCATTTTTCTTCCTTGACTTTTAACCCCGCTTTCTTGAATCTGGTATGGACTTCTCTGAGTCTCTCTTGTAATTGAGTGTCATTTTCAGCAGAGATTAACACATCATCAAAGTAAGGCACTACCCCTGGCAGTCCTTGGAGCATCCTTTCCATAAGGCTTTGAAAGATGCCTGGTGCCACGCTTACTCCAAACTGTAACCTTTTACATTTGAAGGCACCTCTATGAGTCACAATGGTTTGGGCCTCTGCAGTGGCATCATCAACTGTTAGTTGTTGATATGCCTGGGCCAGATCCAATTTGGCAAAGACTGTACCCCTGCCAAGTGAATGTAATAAATGATGCACCACTGGAACTGGATATGCGCTCTGTTGAAGCGCATGGTTCAATGTCCCCTTATAGTCTCCACAGATTCTTACTGACCCATCAGTCTTGACTGGTGTGACTATGGGTGTCTCCCATCTGGAGTGGTCAGTGGGCTCTAAAACTCCTTGAGCTATTAGTTTATCTAATTGTGCATCAATTTTTTCCTTTAATGCAAATGGGACCCTTCTGGGCTTTAAACGAATTGGGGGCACCTTGGGATCTAGGTTGAAAGTGATAGGGGTCCCCATATACTTGCCCAATCCGTCGCTGAAGACCTCTGGAAACTCAGACTTCAAGGCCTCCTCCCATTCAGTGTTGCTCACGTGATTGATGCCAGTCACCTCGATGCCTAATGGATTGAACCACTCAAGTCCCAGCAAGCTTGGGCAATCCTTGTCCACGATGGTCAGGGGCAAATATTTGGTGTGGCCTTTGAACATCACATTGAATTCTTTTGTTCCAACTACTGGAATCTTGTTCCCTTGGTAGTCTTTAAGAGTCAGTGCTTGCTTCTGGAAATGTTTCTTCTGAATGTTTGGGAGTAGTCTGTGAATAGTGTCCCATGACACCATAGATAAATAGGAGCCTGAGTCCACTTCCATTTGACAAGGCCTTCCTTCAATTAGTACCTTCACATGTACTTTTCTGCTTCTTAGGGGTGAAGAATGACCAATGGTGACTGTTTGATGAGTTTCATTCTTCCCATTTGCTTCTGTGTTGCGCCCCATTTTCTCACTGAAGTTGTTAGGCTTGAATTCTTTGTCAGGAAACTTTCTTCTGTGGGGTGGAGTTCTGGATGATTTGCAGACTCTTGCTAGGTGACCTCTTTTTCACAACGGAGGCAGATGGTATCAAGAAACTTGCATTCAGTGCGGGGTGGCTTCCCCAAACCTCTGCAGTAAAAATCTTGCCTCTTTCTTCCCAGGTCTTTCTTTTTCCTCTCCATTCTGAGTCTATAAATTCCTTCCTCCACCTCACTACAGTCTGACTCAGAATCTATTTGCTCAATGAGTTGTTGTGGACTTTTCCACATCAGGATGGCTTGAGGCCTTGTTAATTTTCTTCATGGCTGCTGCTGAGGACTTGGTGGCTTCTGCTGAGGAGGCCTCTTCTATGGCTTCCTTCAACGGGATCTTAGGTTTTAATAATAATTTCCTCTGAAGCACCTTGTCTTTAAGGCCTAGAACAAATCGATCGTGCATGGCCTCTTCCAAGTTGTTAAACTCATGCACCCCAATGTCTCTTAAACTTGCCATGAAGTCGTTAGCGTTTGCTTTCCCTTGATCCCGACGGTAAAACTTGTGTCTCTTAATGAGGCACGATACTTGTGGGGCGTAATGGGCTCTTAAAAGCTTTTCTAAATCAGGCCATTCCATTACCTTCACGTCTGCAGCTCCCGGCAATGCCTTTGCCATCTTGAAAACTGCCGGACCTCAGTGCGTGAGAAAGACCGCCCTCTTCTGCTTCTCGGAAATGTCGGCGAGATCGTTTCCCTCCAAATACATTTGGAAACGATCTGCGTACGAGTCCCAGTCTTCTGCCGTCAGATCGAACGGGGCTGGGGGGGTGTTCAGCGCAGCCATCTCTCTCAGCTTGTTTTCCGCGTTGTCTTCTCTTCAGGAAGGATCCCACCTTCGTCGCCAGTGTTAAGTTTGCATGAAGAGTCAGGCGGGTGCTTCAGTGAAGAGTTTATTAGTGATTACAGCTCATAACAGACCCGATTTTGCTGAGCTGCGGCTATTACTTATAGCCAGCAGCCGCAGTTGCCAGCCAATCAGAGTGCAGGATTTTCCCGCACTTTTTAAACCAATCATTTCTGACATTTTACAAGAACAGTTCAAACTAAACCAATGACATTCAAACCTGCATACATAACACTTTTGATGGTGATTAGGCAGTAATACCTTTGGGAGATATTGTGGGTAAGAGTGATGGTGGGGAGAAAACAGTACATACCTTGGGTATGTTTGCAAATTAAATGAATATGGTCTGAGAATATGGTAGTCATAAACTATCAGCAATTATCCTTAAAATCTTGCAACATAAGACAATGCAACTGTGATTTTTTTTGCTTTCTTTTTCACTGTTTATCCCCTTGTCTCCCAGCTTAGACTTCTCCTCTTTCACCTTCCCACAAGCCACACAGGCCCTTAAATAAAACTACAAAAGTTCTCTTAGGTCACTGGCTGCTTTTGCAACAACTCACTATATGATATCCAGCTATGAGCTTTTCTTCTTTAGTATTCGGGATGAGGGGCTCAGGAAGAATGTCTTGTAAAGTTATCTGCCATAGCTTGACCAACTTGATGCACTCCATGTGATTAGGACACTGGCAAGTTACTGGAGAGTTTGACCTTTCTATATTTGGAAGGTACCAATTAGGACAAACTAATACTGTGTATTTATGGCTAGCATAAAGTTGGAAAACAGGGTTTGACTTTACTACTTAGTCTTGGAGATATCCTACTGGAAGATCTGATTCTAGAGCTATATACATAAACATTTCTTGAAAATAGAAAGTGTTTATTCTTTAAATATGATCTTTCTCATAACCATAAGAGGAGCAAGGAGAAAGCATGCAGAGGCAGTGAATTTACTAAATCCTCTAAATCCCATATACTTTCCAGTTGATGCAGGGGGTGGGAATTTGGCTGACCTCTACTTAAAAGTTATAAAATTATTTTGGTACATCCTTGTTTCATCTTCAGAGAGTGATCACTGAAGAAACATGGAAGGAGAGTACTTTAATCTATTTCATCCTACTGCTAGGGTTGAAAGTTTCCTAACTTCTACAACTTCTTCTTGACTACTTTCTTGAGTTGCTCTTCTATAATAAGAAATAAAAAAAATGAAACTCATTCATCAGGTATGGGGAGAAAAAGGGAACATGGTTACTTCAGAGATGATAGTTGTATAAATGATAACTGTTGTCACAATTCACGGTTGTGAATGGAAACTGTACAAATTGGGTATTTGCATGTGATGGCATATAGCAGTCAAATCATTGGCATCATGCCTCTATAGATTTCTCTGCCATATGGCAATCAAGCCGAATTTTCTTTCAAACAAGAAAAGAAAGATTAATTCTTTTACTCAGAAGGGATTAGTCTTGAGTCTATTCTTACATGTCACATTAAGTAATCAGATATTTTGGTTATGCACAGCTTGTTATGATTGCCTTTGCAATTTTGTAGCTTCAATACAATTCTAAAAACATGGCATTACCATTTCAGATGAGTTAGAAATATGATTTGGATTTCTGCAAAGTTTTCTGTTTTTGGCTTTCTATTTTTTTTTAGTTCTTTCTTGGATTGGATCCCAGCTATTTGATTCAGATTCAGTAGCACTGAAAACCAAGATATGGGTGGCCCAGAAAATAGGGATTTGGGCACATTATAGTAATAAAATTATATATAACGATAGGCTGTGTTGAATTTATTTACCATGTTTTTCAACATGGTAGCTAGTCTTAGCATTTGATATCTCTCATTCAGGACATGCATACTGATGATACCAAACCCCAACAAGTGGATGAATTCACCAAACAGTTTTTTTTTTTTTTTAACCAAATTTTATTCAATTTTTAACAATTTTTTAAAACAGCTCTTTTCAGTAGACAGCATGTTCCCGAGTCATCACTTTTACATGCAAATGTGACAGTAGATCTATATTCCTTTTAAACATTTGACTTCACTTCTATTCCATTTTAGCGGACAAAGGGTCAAAAAAATTAATCCTAATCTCAAATCTTAATCTCATTCTGTATAGCCCCCAGTTCATTTCAAGTTAATTGCAAATATACATATATATTTTAAAAACTTCATGTATAAATCTTACAAATAACAATATATTTGCCCATCATATTAAAGATAAAGTTCATCCATGTCTAACCTTTAATTATCTTCACATTGTTAATACTCTTTTATCATTTACAGAATTCTTTTTCCGTCAGATTTGCCCTTTCATCACATATTCTCACCATAATTCTAAATCCATACCCATGTTAACACTAAAAGAATGAAAAAAAAAACCTAGACTTGCACCCCTTTTACTACTTTGAAAGTGACACCTCAGTGGTTAATATAATAACATAATCATAGTCATTCCCTTCAAAACGAAAGATAGAGAAAAAAGAAAAGAAAATGGAAAAGCTCCTTACAATATATCTCTAATCGGTTGGGTTCTGCAACACATATCCCCTAAAATTAATTTATGGTTCCAAAATAATAATAAAAATAACTAATCTTGGTTACTGACAAATCCCATTTTTAAGCACTTTCTAAAATCATTTCAATTAATTCAATTCATCTAATCATCATTTAGCTTTCTTTTGTAGATAAGAAATGAAAAATGTGACCTTTTACCAGTGAAAATTGTCAGTAACCCTATTGTTTTACACTTTATAATTACAATAGATTCTTATTACCATTTCTTCATGCAGAACCCCCTTTTAAATACGTCAGCCATTGTCTCTATGCAAACAAGTTTCTCTCTTTGTTATGTAATTCCCGTATCTCTCTATCTTTTGTTCTTGTTTCTTGTTCCTTCTCCTCTCTTTTATCCCTATCCCCTTCTCTATCCAGTTTGAATCCCTCTCTCTCTTTACCTTTCTGCTCTCTATCCTTCTGGACCTTTCTAACATGCCTAGTTTCATAAATGTTCCTTTTTAATTACCTTCTTAAGTTTCATTTTTGACCATCCTCCCTTTCCCTTTTATTTGTATTAATCTTTGTGTTAATTGTCTTCTTAAAAGCTTCGCTTGTGCTGGCTCCTTCTCCTCCCTATTATCCTGATCTCCCCTTCTCTATCCAGTTTAAATCCCTCTCTCTCTCTTTACCTTTCTGTTCCTTTCCTTCTGAACCTTTCTGGCATGCTTAATTTCGTAAATGTTCCCTTTTTAGATACTTTCTTAGGTTCCGTTTTTTAGCCACCCTTCCTTTCCTTTTATTTGTATTAATCTTTGTATTAATTGTCTTTTTAAATGGCTTTCTCCTGCTGCTCCACCCTTTCCACGGCTTCTTCTTCTTTATTCAGCACCCGAATGCCCATATTTTCTGCAACATGCCAAGTTAGTTCAGTCACTTCCTGTAACAGCTCTTTCATACTTTTAAACTCCATTTTAATTCTTTGGATGACCACCAAAATTTTAATTTTCCTTGTTTCTTCTTCTTTAAATTTTCTATGATCCTAACCCAGGTCCAGAATCTATATCAATATTACCAATTAGTCCGGCAATCCGTCTTTGTGTATTCAAGCTTTCACTTTCTATAAATCCTCGTCTCTTTAAAATGTAGCAACTCCAATCCACAAAGGAACAAGATAGTTTCTTACTTCTTTAGCTTCCAATTTTTCTCCACAAAGTGGCACTTTCTGCACAGAGTCTTAACCCTTTCCTTTTATTTTGATAATCAAAGTTTTCCGAGCCCCAAACTTAAGTTCTTATGCTGGCTTCTTCCTTTCCCGTTCAAGCCCTTATAGCTGTCAGAAATATTTTACTTATTTTTTCTTCACTTGGAACTGCGCCGCTTCTGTTTCTCTTTTCAAAAACTCATCTTTATCTTAAACCGGGTGCCTTGATCTTACCATCCGATACTCCCGGTTCCTCTGCTGTCGACTTCTCTCTTCCTCCTGCACCAATCTTAGTCCCGTTGAGACCTTCTCTTCGAGGTGGCCATTTTTGACCACCGCTTCTTGACGTCTTCGGAGGGAAGAGACCAGACAAAAGGGGAGATGCGCTCCCCTCACTCTGGCTGGCAGATTTCCCTTTCTCCCGCCCCTACGAGGCAGCTTCAGCCCCGAACCTTGCAGGATCGGGGCTCTCCGACGCAAGAGCCAGGCTGCGGTCGTGGACGATCACAAACCGCCGCCTGTTCTCGAGAAGGCTCAACCCGGAAGCCAAATTCACCAAACAGTTTTATATAGATATTGAATGAAAGTGAAACACATGGCATCCCACAAAGGAGGGATCTAAGGAATGACCTGTACCCATCAATCAACACTGACTGATAGGGATTTTTACTCCTTATCCTCAACCTAGAATGATAGAATATTGAAAACTACTGACAGATTAAGGAGCACAAAGATGAATATATCACCTCTATTTGGCTACATCAAAGTTCATCTATAAGTACAATCAAGGTTGTCTCTATACTAAATGCCAGTCTGAAACCCTTCCAAAATGGGTCTAGATAGTTTGTTTCCTGTATTGCCCTGAGGCAAAACTCAGATCAAATGGGTCTACTAGTACAGGTGAAACTTGAAAAATTACAATATCGTGCAAAAGTTCATTTATTTCCATAATGCAACTTAAAAAGTGAAACTAATATATGAGATAGACTCATTACATCCAAAGCAAGATAGTTCAAGCTGTGATTTGTCATAATTGTGATGATTATGGCTTACAGCTCATGAAAACCCTAAATCCACAATCTCAGAAAATTAGAATATTACATGCAATCAATAAAACAAGGATTGTACATAGAACAATATCGGACCTCTGAAAAGTATCAGCTTGTATATGTAGTCAGTACTTGGTTTGGGCTCCTTTTGCAGCAATTACTGCCTCAATGCGGCATGGCATGGAAGCTATCAGCCTGTGGCACTGCTGAGGTGTTATGGAAGACCAGGATGCTTCAATAGAGGCTTTCAGCTCTTCTGCATTGTTCGGTATCATGTCTCTCATCTTTCTCTTGGAAATGCCCCATAGATTCTGTATGGGGTTCAGGTCAGGCGAGTTTGCTGGCCAATCAAGCACAGTAATCCCACGGTCATTGAACCAGGTTTTGGTGCTTTTGGCAGTGTGGGCAGGTGCCAAGTCCTGCTGGAAAATGAAGTCAGCATCCCCATAAAGCTTGTCTGCGAAAGGAAGCATGAAGTGCTCCAAAATCTCCTGGTAGACGGCTGCATTGACCCTGGACTTAATGAAGCACAGTGGACCAACGCCAGCAGATGACCAAATCAACACAGACTGTGGAAACTTCACACTGGACTTCAAGGTGCTTGCAGTGTGTGCCTCTCAATTCTTCCTCCATATTCTGGGTCCTTGGTTTCCATATGAGATGCAAAAGTTGCTCTCATCAGAAAAGAGGACTTTGGACCACTGAGCAACAGACCAGGTCTGTTTTTCTTTAGCCCAGGTAAGACGCTTCTGACGACATTTGAAGCCCATGTCCAGGATCCGTCTGTGTGTGGTGGCTCTTGATGCGCTGATTCCAGCCTCAGTCCACTCCTTGTGAAAGTCCCCAGCACTTTTGAATGGCCTTTTCCTGACAATCGTCTCCAGGCTGCGGTCATCCCTGCTGCTTGTGCACCTTTTTCTTCCACATTTTTCCCTTCCACATAACTTTCTATTGATGTGCTTTGATACAGCACTTTGGGAACATCCAACTTCTTTTGCAATTACCTTTTGAGGCTTTCCCCCCTTATGGAGGGTGTCAATGATGGTTTTCTGCACAACTGTTAGGTCAGCATTCTTTCCCATGATTGTGATTCCTACTGAACCAGACTGAGAGACCATTTAAAGGCTCTGGAACCCTTTGCAGGTGTTATGGCTTAATTAGCTGATTAGAGTGGGACACTTTGAGTCTAGAATATTGCACCTTTTCACAATATTCTAATTTTCTGAGATTGTGGATTTGGGGTTTTCATGAGCTGTAAGCCATAATCATCACAATTATGACAAATCATGGCTTGACCTATCTTGTTTTGCATGTAATGAGTCTATCTCATATATTAGTTTCACCTTTTAAGTTGCATTACGGAAATAAATGAACTTTTGCACGATGTTCTAATTTTTCGAGTTTCACCTGTATGTATGCATCATGCCATCTATGACTTTGCATAGGTACCTGGTTGCCAAATAGGCTACAAATTTCCAGGTCACCCTGGATTCAAATCCAATAAATGGCAGATTAAAATCCCTGGCTAAATAGGGGACGTGGGGATTCTATCCCCAGCCCAGTGACAGAATCCAGAGTCTTAGGCAGGATTGACATTGAACAGCGAGAACAATACACTAAACAGCAATTGTAACTGTTCTTTAAGCCCAACTTCAACCAGGCATATGCAGAGTTTCTGAAAACCTGTAATTAATCACAGAGGACAACAGCCACCTCTCCTTCTCTTCCCTTGGTTACCTTATATTGTTGTCTGTGGCAAAATGTAGACCTGAGTAGGCACAAGTCAGGTTAGTGCTATCATAAATTAATGACTGAGGACAGCTTTATTACACATCAATCTGGTATTCAAAAGCAGCGTCTGGATCCAAAAGACACCAAAGACAAGACATATATACAGGAGTGGGCTTCAAAATTTTTAGCAAGGGGTTCTCTGCCCAGTTGCTGGGTGGGCATGGCAATGCCGCCCTGAGTCCTTAGGGAGTAGGGCGGCATACAAGTCGAATAAATAAATAAATAAATAAATAAATAAATAAATAAATAAATAAATAAATGGTGGGTGTAGCCTAGTCGGCCACCTGCAAGATGGTGAGGGGGGCGTTTTTGCCCTTCCCAGGCTCTGGAGGCTTTCCTCGAGCCTCTGGGAGGCAAAACGCCTCCCAGGCTCCCTGGAAGCCGGAAACAGGCCCATTTCTGACCTTCCCGAACTTCCGGGAGGCCTGTTTTTTGCCCTCCCTGAGCCTCTACCTGCATCCAAAATGGGCCGCATGGGAACTCCTGGAAAGGGCAGGCCTGAATTGGGATTTGGGGTGTCTCCAAACTGCACAGAATCTTAGCTAGGGGCTCTACTGAACTCATGCGAACCTCCAGCAGCCCAGCCCTGCATATATACATAGTTCCCCCCTCTTCCACCAAAGTCAGCCCAATGTGTCTGCCTCACCAGGAGTTCAAACATACCTGAGCATATGCTGAAGCACTCGTTTTTTTAGGGGAAGGGACAAGTTTCTGCAAGGAAAAAGTAACCAAGTACCACCTATCTCCTTACACCTTATCAATGGGACCAAATTAAATCCCTAAAAGTATCTACTTCATGTATCTACACTTTATAGGCTGCATGTGTGTGTCTGAATTTTGTCCCTACTGTGATTGCTAAGCCAGGCCCCCACTGCAATCTTAGCAATGGTTCCTAAGCTGCCACAATCTTCACTGAGCCTAGTGGCTTCACTGGATCATGCTTCACAATCACTGCTCTCCCTGCCACACTGAATGCATTCAGTCTTGGTAATCCAGTGCTACCATCAACTCATAGGAATCCAAGGCTGAGATAATGATTCCCAGGCCATTACTATGATCTTCACAGCCCTTGCAACTTCCTCTCTTATATGCCCTCCAGGTCTCCAGGAGCAGAAGATGATACTCTTGAGTGCCTTCAGGGGCTTTATGGTGGCCCAGGTGACTGTTGAGCATCATGCTGGCCTCCTGATTCCCTTTCCTTCCCCCATACCTAAATGACCAAAGTCATGGTGAAGCCCTTCACCCAACAACAAAAAACCACATAGCCACACTAATATTTCCCTTACTCTTAGCAAGTAGTCTTCTTTTGGCCATCTTAAATTGGATTTATTTATTATCATTAATATGGCATCAGGCATAAGGTGTCAACCATGTGAAAATAGTCATGGTGATGCCTAAATTCACTGAGACAGTAGGTGTTTCCTCCAATTAAAGTTCCTTGACATGTTGCTAGAAATTATTCAAATTAAGGAATACATGCAATTCTGTATCATTTGTCTTCTGCTCTGCTTTTTAAAGTGTTAGGCTACTGTTTTTGATATCTGATTAGATTAAGACTAAAGAGCTATTAAAGATGATTCCGAAGACGTTATTATTTTAGGTTACCAAAGGAAATTAGCAGGCCTAGTTTTATTTCAAAAATAGAAATAGAGGCATATTTTGTTTTATTTGCTGTGCTTTATTGTGCATTTTTTAAATGAATGGGACAAGCAAGTCTATAAGCACCATTTTCTCATTTGCTCACTTTGTGTCTCTGTGTCATATCTGGGTAAGAATTTTGAAGAATTTTAAAGGATCATGGACCTATGGAAAGCTACAAAGGATGAATATTGGATGGAACCAACGGAGGAGCTGGCACTGGAGTCTGGTGAAAGCTGGGAAATATGGAAATCATTGAATAGACTGTGCATGGGTACAACAAGATCCAGAGACTCTCTGAACAAAAGGGGCTATCTAATGGCTTCTGCCCTTTGCAATTGCGGTGATGAACAGACAACACATATGTATACCTTCCCTTTGTGTCCTGATCAGTGTACATAGAGGACCTCAGGCAGCATGACTGAATGCAACTAATGTTGCTAGTTTCTGGACTAGATTTGTTTAACATCTTTGTTTACATATTTTAATGTTGCATTTTGTATTTTAAATTTTATATTATATAACATACCTTCACATAATTGAGTGGTTTCTGACATGAATAAACAAATTTGGGTAAATCAGTTAGTTGTAATTAAAAGCCGCTTAGTATATAATGGAAGGAAGGCTATTGCTGAGCGCATTGGGTTGTATCCCCAAAATTGTAAGCCTCCCTGAGTCTCTGGAGAAGGGCGGGATATAAATATGAATTAAAAAAAATTATTCATTATTATTAATCAGATAATTAGTATTTTAGCAACGAAGTACATTTTAAAATTGAGATCTAGTTTGGTATAGTGGTGAAGATACCAAACTGGAAACTGGGAGACTTTGAGTTTTAGTCCTGGCTTGGGCACAAAACCAGCTGGGTAACATTGGGCTAGTTACTTTCTCTCAACCCTAGGAAGGTGGCAAAAACCTTGCCAAGAAAATTGCAGGAACTTGTCCACACTATGCAAATTGTACATGATTGAATGGAATAAAATGTTTAAAAGTAAGGTACGTATAATGTTCTTTTTAGGCACAATTCTATTTTATACGTAATAGTCTACAACTATTAAGTATAGTGTAGACATAATTTTTATATGCACTGGGAAACCAACAATTTGGGCGTGGCTCGCTTTATTGTAATATTTGCTTTATTGTGGTGGTTTGGAATTTCCAAGATATTGAACTTTCACATTCAGCCTCTTCATTAAGAAGTAAATCCATTAATCTTTTAATAAGAGTCAAACTTTTAGGGTAGCACTTGTTACTGTAAGTGGTGTTATCCAGGAGTGGGATTCAAATTTTTTAACAACCGGTTCTGTGGGCGTGGCTTAGTTGGTGGGCATGGCTTGGTGGTCATGTGACTGGGTGGACATGGCTTGATGGTCATGTTATTGGCTGGGCGTGGCCAACTCAATATCACTCACATCGAGGCACACATCGCCTCGCCTGGCCTCTCATGACTGTGGGGATGCTGCAACAGTTGTAAGTGTGAAAAATGGTCATGTCACTTTTTTCAGTGCCATTGTAACTTTGAATGGTCACTCCACACAAGCAAAGTACCAGCAAAGGAGGGGAAAAAAACTCCAGAGACATTCCTGAGACAGGAAGTCTAGTCCTGCCAAGAATGTCATAAGGGTTAATGGAGAAGCAGTTTCTGTAAGGAACACCAGAATGTTTCCTTCCTGCCTTCCTTACAGGATTAGGCCAGTAATTTCTTCTAACAACCGGTTCTCCAAACTGCTTAGAATGTTAACAACCGGTTCTAGTGAATAGGTGTGAACTGGTGTTATCTTCCATTTTGGCAGAAGATTGAAGACAGAAATTAAATCATCCTGGAATTAAATGAACTGGGCTTCAACAGAGTGGCAGAAGAATGGGACAGTGGGGTGGGGTGGGGTGGGGAACCATAGAGCGAAAGTTGATGCCATTCTCTGAAATTGACTGCAACTTCTGCAAGTAGTGAAAATGGGAACTGCTTATGGCTGGAAGAAGTAAAGTGGGACAAAAGATTTTGGTGGCAGGAATTTTAGGAAGTAGCTTGTTTTGTATAAGGCCCCTTGCTAGCATAAAGTTCCAACCACCATAACTCATTTCCTTACAGCATCATAGCTTCTTGTCTGCACTTATTATAGTACATTTAATAAGTTCTAACCCAAAGTGTTGAAATTAAATGGTCAGACCTTAGAAAAGATCAATGTCTGAAAGTTCAAAATTGTATCCAATTTGATCATGCCAAGGTTAGAAAGATTGTGCTGTAAAGAAGCAATTGGTATCAAGGACATTGTTTGGAATTGAACAGGGATGTTGTAATTCAGGGTCTTAATCCAGGATGGCCTGATAGAAATGAGGCTATACTAATATGTTTGCTATATGATATAAAGTGCCCAATTCAGGTGACTTTGTCCTTTCCTCTGCGTCTTTTAAAAAGCTTTGTCTTGATCTCTAATTTATGGTTTGTTTGATGCTGTTCATTCTTAGAATAAACAAGTCATTTGATCCTTCTGAGAGCCTTTCAAGAACTGAACAGCTTGCAACATTCC
Source organism: Naja naja (assembly GCA_009733165.1). Lineage (NCBI taxonomy): Eukaryota > Metazoa > Chordata > Lepidosauria > Squamata > Elapidae > Naja > Naja naja. The sequence continues at coordinate 17,585 of SOZL01001428.1, forward strand.
CATAAGACTGCAGACTAAGCAATTAAAATAAGAACACTTTATTATTATTACTAAAATTCTTGAATGCTGTTTCATGCCCTGAGTCTTGTGTAACTGGGTATAACATCTGTCACTTCAGCTAAAAAGTTGAAATTCTTAAGATTAATTGAGCAAAATGTGTGATCCCATTAATATGTTCTCTTTTAATATTACAGAAATATGACTAACATTTCATCAGGAGAGAGGTAGTGGGGGGGGGAAGAGAGAGTGTGTTGAAAAGCCATTTTGAAAAAGTCTTGGTGGAATAAAACCTTCTCTAGTGGTCATTGTTACATAACACAGGAAAATCTTGGTAGACATCAGTGACCTGCCTCTCAGGATATAAAAGTGTCGTTTTTTCCTCAATCCACTTAATAGAAGTCAAAGCTATCCTTTCTTGGTTGTAACTCTCTGAAGCCAATCTTAGATATGAATCAGGGAGCTAATGAATTTCCTATAGAAAGAAAAGAATTTTTTGAGATAATAAAAAAGTATCTATAAAGAAAAGTCCAAAGATTTACCTGAGACATCTTTTTTGTGATGTTTGAAAAATAATGGTCAACTTGTTAATAATAATAATAATATTAAAAATCTTGAAGAAAGATTCCACATAAAAAAACTACCATCACCAAACAAGAGGACAGAATAATCTGTATTTGTTTTAGATTAATCCACCTCACACCTCAACTACTGCAATGAATTCTACACTGGGTTGCCTTTGAAGACCACTCACAAGTTTGAACCAGTCCAGAAGGCATCCTTCCTCCATGAGTTGCACTATACTAGTTCTGTTTCTAACCTGTAAAGCCCTATAGGGCATGACTTGTGATATCCTAAGGACCACTCATCTTCTGTTGTGTCATCTGGCTGATACTAGCCAACTGGATTGGTGCACACTGGGTTATCTTTAGGGACTCATGAAGCATACTTTTTTCTTTTGCAGTGCATGCTCTTTGGAATGAGGTTCCCTCTAAGATCAACATGGCTAACTGCAAAGGCATTTTGAAGGACCTTAAAGATCCAGCAGTTCTTCCAGGCTCTGGGCTAAAGTTACTTATAGGGTGTTTTTATGTTTTCTGTGATGTTGGTTGTTTATTTTTCTCTTTTTCATTCATATTTTATTTTATTTATCTATTATGTTATGAAGTTAGGTAGCACTCAAATCAAATGAATTTCATTTCATTGCATTTCATTTTTTAATTTTACTTCATTTCATTTACTGGTGATACTTAAGAGGCTTTTGTACATCACAGCTGGACAGTTGGACTCCTTTTTCTTTGATTCAGCTCATAGAATAACAGCCATGTTTAAAGACCCATAGATTAATCACATGGCTCTTTTTCCTGGAATAGGTATTCTCTGATAGTGGGTTTGTAGCTTGTACGTGATAGCTATCCAAGCAATTTGAAATTCTAACTATATGGCTGTCCCTCCCATAATTGTGATTGGAGATGGAATTAGGATTTTCCTGGCTATATACATTATATACTTTAAAAGGTAGTGCTAGCATATCTCAGGGGCATCTTTAATATTATAAAAGTCTTCTTGATGTGCTTGCCAACAATGAGCTGTATTTTAATATCTGAACATCAGACTATATCAACTAGCCAAAATGATTGCTCATTGTTATGTTTGCTAGATGATCCAGATGCTATAGGACTGTAACCTTACTGGAAGATATAATAGACTTACTAGTTCTCATGTAAAAAAATCTCCACTTTTTTCCCTCCCCCTCCCCCTCCTCTTGTGTTAATCTCACTGCTTGACTATTGTCTCCATACCAGATAATTTCCATCATATTAATAATTTCTTGTTCATTTACACTATTATATATAATGGATTCAATTTCCAGTTAATCCCAATTTTTAATTATCTAGAATAAAGCAATTTACATTACAAACACAGGTCAAAAATAGTTTAGTCCATAAAGGCATTTATAGAATAAATGTTTCCAGCACATTAGCAGGCATTAGACAACTATAATAAATGTATGCTCCCAGGATCACGCGAATATTGACAAAGAAAATTGAAACTGTTAAAAGTGATGGATACTCAGATACAATGGAATGAACTCCACAAACTTTGTGTTGGAAGTGAGCAGATTCTTGTACACCAAGTTTCATGAATCTTACATGGTTTGAGAAACTGCAGATTCAAAAATGGACATATAGCACATAGTCAGGGTTTGATAGATATGATTTCATAAAATCCATGTTTGCTTTGTTCATTCAATATAAGACATGATTTGAAAGGCATCAGATGAGTGTTCATACATGCTAAGTAAAGGCAAAATAACCATATAATGGCTAATTTATAAATTATAAATCTCTTGCAGGTCACATCTACCTGACCCATCAGAGCAGGGAGGCAGGGAATGTTGCAGGTCCCGCTGGCAAAACCAGGTCTTCATTGCCTTTTGGCAATACACCAGGTATATCTCCCCCTGAGGGAGATACACCTGGTGGGACTCAGAAGACGGGCATTCTCCGTGATGGCTCCCTCTCTCTGGAATATCATTCCTCAGAGATTAGAATGGCCCCCACTCTAGCACTCTTCCAAAAGGCAATGAAGACCTGGTTTTGCCAGCAGGCTTGGGGAACCCAGAGTGGGATGGAGCCCATCAAATGGCTAGTGTGATCTGCTGTCATCGGGGTGCGGGTTGGGAGTTGGGGGGGTGATTTGTTATTTTTTATTTTTTCAGATTTTGTTCTATTGTACTTTATTAATTTATTTGATTATTTTGTTAGTTTTTATTGTTTTTTATTTTAAATATGGTTTTACATTGTGTAAGCCGCCATGGTGAATAGGCGGCAATATAAATTAAAGAAATAAAAATAAATAAATAAATGTAACCAAATGAAAATGAAAAGCAATTCAAAAACAAATGTAATGACAAATTCACACACACACACAAATTGATACCCCATGTATCCATAATATACGACAATCTATGTCATGAGAAACTATTGAGAGCAATCTTCCTAAATATGTACATCTCCAAGATGTATTGGACATCAGCCATGTCAGGTAGAAATTCTGAAACTGCTATTCCAGCACATCAAACTGTATCAAACTGGAAAAGTTGTCCTAATACCCATGATCAAAATATCTCTCTTGTCAGGTAAATACTCATGGCAGGGAATTTATGCTTTTTCTTATTATGACTGGAACATCCAGCTTTCAGCAACTTTTTGACCTTGGAGAAGTCTTGAAATAATTTTCAAGAGTGTCATGAAACTCCTGTATAAAAGTTATTTTGTCTGGAACTAATATTGCAAGACCCAATCTGGATTGGCCAGCAGAACCAAATATTTATTCTTCCAAGATTTGGGACTTGTGCTGGAGTCCATCCTCAGGGAACTTGTCAGTCTCTGGGATCTGTGTACTGGACTGTTCTATGTGTTCATACATGCTAAATAAAGGCAAAATAAACCATATAATGGCTAAATGTAACCAGTAAAAATGAAAAACAGTTCAAAAACAAATGTAATGACAAATTCACATGCACACACAAATTGATACCCCATGTACCCATAATATATGACAGTTTATTTTAGGGTCCCCAAACTTGGCAACTTTAAGACTTGTGGACTTCAACTGTTGAAATCCACAAGTCTTAAAGTTGCCAAGTTTGGAGACCTATGGTCTATTTTATGCATGTAGTATTTATGTGGTGCCTGGTTGTGTGTGGCTTTTAATTGTTGACTGGGGTGAGGATGGCTGGTTATTAAATCATTGATTGTTGTTTTCTTGTGCTGCTGTGCCTTTGGCTCCTAAATATCTGGTAAACTGGTGGTAAATCAGCATTCTTGTTAAGGAGTTCACGCTTCAATAATTTATCTGGCTATTTTTGCTCCTACTTGGTGAACAATCTTAGTAGCTGTGAAATAAAATGCATGCTCTGTTGCAATATGAGGCTACCTATGAGTTCAGGTCCCCTTATCTAAATGCTTACTCATGTTCTTATAATCTGGTGGTTAGCTTCCTCTGGTTCCGATGACCTCTGGTCCCTATGACTGACCCAGATTGGATCCTGCAGTTATGCTGGGACACATATATTTCCCTTCATTTGTCATAGCTAGTTTTATGTGGCTGCAAACTAAAAAACAGGGTTAATCTAAACTTCAAGTTTTTCACCAAAATACTGATTGAAAAATATGCCATCCATGGATAAACAATACTTGACATTTCAGTATGTTTTAATTTTTATAATTGCCTTATTTGTGGATAATCAACAGATTAATCTTTTCGTGGTATTTTTGATTAAAAATTTGAGACTCAATTTATCTATGAATGGACTTATCCATGAGTATATACTGCATATATGGGTACTTTTAAAAATTATTACAAAGTATATCTTGTAGATAAGCCCATCCATAGTTAAGCCAAATGCCAATTTTTGCATTTTCCTATATGTTTTTATTTATGCTGATAGAGATTTCCTCTTCTTGTGCCCCCTTGTCAGCAGAAAGCACTGAAAACAAAACTGATACTTGGATAAAGTGATAGAGGCTTGCTTTTTTGTAAATTGGAAATGGACGCTTGAGATGCACCGATACTTGCACTCACCTTTCCAAAAGCAAAGCTTAATTTATGCACTGATATATTTTTAAGGATAGCTTTTCCTTCCCTTTTTACAATAAATATGGTTTTCATGTTCACTATGAAAATGTCTCTTATCTTGTTTGCTGTTTTAGATGTACTTTGTTCACATTCTGTATGCTGTCAGGACTTTTCTGCCACTGGAGAAGAAAGGCTTAATGTAATTCAAAGAACCATTTTTTCTTCTTCTTAGTGCATTCATCTTATTTATTATCAAAGGCAGAAAATGAAAAGAAACATTTTTCAAGGGGCATGCTGGCAGCCGTGCAGTCAAATATGTTTTCCTGCAAAAATCCTATCAATGAGACCTCAGTATCAGGCTTTTAAGTAGTAGTTGAATACATATTGCAAAAATTTTAAAAGAAGCTTTTGATGGTGAATATGTTTAGTGCTGTTATTTTGTTCATCTTGTCACCTGCTTTGATACAGAAATCTTTGCATGAAAGAGGCTGGCACTACCAGGGTTAAGAGAAGAAGATTTAACCTTTGCCCTCATGTGTATTAGGTCTAATGTGCAGAATGGCATGCCTAGTTGGGAATCTTCCAAAATCATCTTTACCTTCAAAACAGAAACCTGTAAGAAAAGTACCTGGAAGAACAGCAGGACCATAAATAACACATGCCCGAGGAAAGATGTGTTGGGCACCAGTGGGCAAGTACACAGGAGGTGAGATCACCAGTGCTATTCACTGAATTTCTGATCAGCTGTTAAAGGGCCAGGAGCTCTGTCCCTAGCAAACCTGTGCCTACATTTAACAACAGTCCACCATCATGATGCAACGACTAGAGGATTGGTTAAGAACAATCGTAGTTTAATCCAGTCACTAACTCTCAGCCTTTTTTTTCCTCAGAAAAATAAATTGAGCATAGGGAAAAGACATTTTATGTGACCATTTTAAACATTATCTATTACTATCCTGAATTGCTAGGAATTTGGTGGCATATACATTCAATAAGTTATTATTACATAGAGGTAAATAGCTATTACAAATACATTGCATGAGGGGAAGAACATGCATATTATCAATTCTTTGTAGGAATTATAAAAAGTTAACATTTATTTCCTTCTCAAAAAATATGTTTGCAAACTCAGCCATAAAGCCATTATGTCTGTGAGCACAAAAGAATACAGAGGTATCTGCTTTCTGTGAATTATAGTTTTGGGCTCAAGGTAAACAGGTTAGTCATGCCTTATTATCTTGTTTGCAAACTAATTTATCTTTGATCAATTTACTTCTTATATATCGGAATTGAAATTAAGAAAAATATCCCTAGGCTCAAAGTAATGCCCTTGCTTTGAAAAAGTTATATTTATTGTAAAAGTTTGCTTTTCAGAAAATGTTGAGTTTTGAGATTTCAAACAGCTACATGTTACCAAACAGTTAGATCTTCCTGAAATTACAGATCTCATTTTTCCCTATTTGCTTGCAGAAGAATGGCAGATTAGTATAGGCTAAAGCTATATGAATTTTGAGAGCCTTATATCTTAGTTATGTATGCATTTGTTTGTTATTGCAAGAAGCAGCTTTTGCAAGACATATATTGTACAATTCCAAGTCAGACTGTGAGTTATTTTGAACCAATGTTGGCTACAGCCGTCTGTTTCCAGTAAAGATTCCTCCTATCACCTGAGTTTTCTAAACTGAAGATAACCTAGGATTGAAACAGAGGCCTTATGCAAAGTATGTGATCATCTGTTCAATTTAAGGTAAAGGTTTCCCCTAACTAGTCATGTCCAACTCTACAGGGATGGTGCTCATCTCCATTTCTTTGCCAAGGGAGTCAGTGTTATCTGAAGAGATTTCTATAGTCATATGGTCAGTATGACTAGTTGCTGAGGTGCATAGAACACTGTTAATTAAATTTACCTACATGTAATTTTAGCTACAAAAGTGTTCAGAGAGACATTAAGAAAATCTTTGAAGCGATGCCATTGCTTTAGTTTGTTAAGTATAAATAGTTCTCCTTGTCCCAGAGATATAAAAAAATAACATAGCATAGGATAAAGACCTGTGCAGAAATTGCATGTCAGAAGCTCACATCTTGAAAGGCAGTGTAGGAACCACCCAAAGCAAACTAATGAACTTTCTTTGAATTATAGCCCCAGACTGTATAATCAATGGACTTGAACACTGGAATAATAGATCAATTGTTGGGCTGCAAAACATTTTATGAGAAAAGCCCTGCTGCAAAAGTTAAAGAAAAAAGTTGTGATTTATTCTAAGATGCTGACCTGAATTAACTACCTATTGAATCAATGTTCTATATTTTCCTTGTATTTTATAAATACAGATTTGGATATATTTTAAACAGATTTTTTTACTCTGTACTGGCTTATATTGAGCCATCAAAAAAGCTACGAAGTTCATCTGAAAGAGAAAAATATTAATTAACGCAAAAAGAAAAAAACACAGGACTACATAAATGACCAAGGGTGAGAATTGGAAGTGCTGTATGCCATTAGTTTATGGATTAATTGAACTAGGATTACTATATCCAAATTGTTATGTATGTAGGTTTGAATGTTATTGGTTTATTTGAACTGTTCTTGTAAAATGTCAAATGGTATTGGTTTAAATAGTGCGGGAAGAAACCCTGCACTCCCATTGGCTGGCAGCTACAGCTGCAGGCTATAAGAAGCAGCCGTAGCCAAGCCAGGACGGGTCCATTCGAGCCGTAGTCACTAATAAACTCTTTGCTGGAACTCCTCGCATCTGACTCTTCATGCAAACTTAACACTGGTGACGAGGATGGGATTTCGACGCGAAGAACAAGCAACAGAGCGAGATGGCTGCGCTGAACACCCCAGCCCGTTTGATCCGGCGGCGGAAGACTGGGAATCGTATATGCGGATCGCTTCAGATGTATCTGGAAGGCGATCTCACCTGCATCCCGAGAGACGGAAGAGGGCGGTCTTTCTCACGCACTGCGGTCCGGCAGTCTTCAAAATGGCAAGGCGGGGAGCTGCAGAGCTGAAGGTAATGGAATGGCCCGATTTAGAGAAACTTTTAAGAGCCCATTACGCCCACAAGTATCGTGCCTCATTAAGAGACAAATTTTACCGTCGGGATCAAGGGGATAGCGAGAATGTTAATAACTTCGGGCAAGTTTGAGGACATTGGGGGTGCTTGTGACTTTACCAACTTAGAAGAGGCCATCGTGATCGGTTTGTTTTAGGCCTCAAAGATAAGGTCTTACAAAGCAAACTATTAATGAAACCTAAGATCACGTTTAAAGAGGCCATTGAAGAAGCTGTTTCAGCGGAAGCCACCAAGTCCTCAGCAGCGGCCATGAAAAAGATTAACAAGGCCTCAAGCCAGGCCTCAAGCCATTCTGATGGGGAAAAATCCACAACAGCCCATTGCAACAAATAGACTCTGATTCAGATAGCAGTGAGGCAGAGGAGGGATTTTTAGACTCAGAATGGAGAAGAAGAAAAAAGACTCTGGAAAAAACAGGCAAGGATTCTATTGCAGAGGCTGTGGGGGGCCACCCCCACTGAATGCAAGTTCTTTGACTCCATCTGCTTGTTGAGAAACGGGTCACATAGCCAGAGTCTGCAAATCATCCAGAACTCCACCAAATAGGAAAAAATTTCATGATAAAGACTTTAAGCCCGACAATTTCCTTGAAAAGATGGGGCGCAACACAGAAGCAAATGGAATGAAACTCATCAAACAGTCACTATTGGTCATTCTTCACCCTTGAGAAGCAGAAAAGTACATGTGAAGGTACTTATTGAAGGAAGGCCTTGCCAAATGGAAGTGGACTCAGGCTCCTATTTATCTATGGTGTCATGGGACACTATTCTGAGCTACTTCCCAACATTCAGAAGAAGCATTTCCAGAAGCAAGCACTGACTCTTAAAGACTACCAAGGGAACAAGATTCCAGTAGTTGGAACAAGAGATTCAACGTGAAGTTTAAAGGCCACACCAAGCGTTTGCCCTGACCATCGTGGACAAGGATCGCCCAAGCTTTCTGGGACTTGAGTGGTTCAAGCCACTAGGCATCGAGGTGACTGGCATCAATCACGTGAGCAGCTCTGAATGGGAGGAGTCCTTGAAGTCTGAGTTTCCAGAGGTCTTCAGCGAAGGACTGGGCAAGTATATGGGGACCCCTATTGCTTTCAGCCTAGACCCCAAGGTGCCCCCAATTCGTTAAAGCCCAGGAGGGTTCCATTTGCTTTAAAGGAAAAAATTGATGCACAATTAGATAAGTTCATTGCTCAAGGGATTTTAGAGCCTACTGACCACTCCAGATGGGAAACACCCATAGTCACACCAGTCAAGGCTGATGGGTCAGTGAGAATCTGTGGTGACTATAAGGGGACACTTAACCATGCGCTGCAGCAGAGCGCATACCCAGTACCAGTTGTGCATCATCTACTCCATTCCCTTGGCAGGGGTACAGTATTTGCCAAACTGGACTTGGCTCAGGCATATCAACAATTGTTGAACAGTTGATGATGCCACTGCAGAGGCACAAACAATTGTGACTCATAGAGGTGCCTTCAAATGTAAAGACTACAATTTGGAGTGGCGTGGCACCTGGCATTTTTCAAAACCTATGGAAAAAGAATGTTGGAAGGACTGCCAGGGTAGTGCCTTATTTTGATGATGTGTTAATCTCTGCTGAAAATGACACTCAGCTTCAAGAGAGACTCAGAAGTCCTTACAGATTCAGAAAAGCGGTTTAAAAGTCAAGGAATACAAATGTACACTCAAAACAGACAGAGTTGAGTTCACAAGTTTTACATGATTGACAAGCATGGCATCCACCCTACTGATGCCAAGGTTAAAAGCAATCAAGGAAGCCCCTAAACCTAGATGCAAGACAGATTTGCAAGCCTTCCTTGGACTTATTAACTTTTACCACATGTATCTACCTCACCTTGCTAACCTTTTTAAGTCCAGGCAAACTGAATTATCTGTATTAAGAGGATGTATTTTGTGGGGTAACAGGGTGGTTATTCCTGCAAAACTGCAAAGGAGGTTTTGGAAATGTTACATGAGGTCATCCTGGGATTGTAAGGATGAAAGGTTTGGCCAGGAGTTATGTATGGTGGCCAGGTATTGACAAAATGGTTGAAAACTGGGTAGCATCTTGTCCCAATTGCCAGGTAGTCAGGCCTGCTCCACCTCCCCCCCCCACAGGAATGGGAATGTCCTAGGGGCCCATGGTCTAGAATCCACATTGATTTTGCAGGCCCCACAAGGGGACACACTTTTCTAGTTATAGTAGATGCATATTCCAAATGGCTAGAAGTAATTCCCATGCCATCCACTACATCTGAGGCTGTCATCAAGCAGCTCAGAAAATTGTTTGTAACCATGGGTTACCAGATGTCCTTGTTTTGACAATGGCCCTCAATTCACATCTAACATTTTTGAATCCTTTCTAGCACAACAGGGTATCAGACATGCCTCACTGCCCCTAGGCACCCTTGACTAATGGCGGGACTGAGATATGGTACGCTTACCAAAGAGAAGCTTCAGCAGCTGGGTCCTGGGGATATCACTGAGAAGCTTGAAAAACTTCTCTTAGTGTTCAGCCCATCAACAATCCTGTCCCCCAGCAGAGTTGCAAGTCTTCCTTGACATGCTTCATCCCACTCCTGCATGCACCCAGCACCACTGGATTCCACTCCAAAGTTCGTTCTTTTAGTGTGAGATTCTGTATGCTAGAACCTTATAGGTGAACCTTTGTGATTCCTGCTGAAATAACTCACATCACTGGCCCTCGTTCTTACAGAACAAACAGAGATGGCCTCCTCTGAAGCAGGCATTGACCAACTTGGGCCAGGTTCCTCAGGAACATGGCCCCTGTCTCTCT